>KN473221.1:107537-118379 GCA_000787095.1 Periophthalmodon schlosseri
ACACACACACACACACACACACACACACACACACACACACACACACACACACACACACACGGACAATAATGACCTTGACTAAGTAGCTCTCAGGGTTGTAAGTGACTTTTTCAGTAGTTCTGTCCTTTTGCCACAATGTTCATTTTTAAAAGTTGCCCCCACATAGCACCTGGGACTGCTCGATTATGAGAGAAAAGGGGGGGAAGAGGTCATAATTTAAAATCAAAATTATGATTTATTGAAAAGTTATTTTATTATTTTTACAAAACAATAATTGTATATAATCTACTTTGTTCTCTCAGTAGAAGTAGCTCACCGTTATATACTGTGTGGTATCACTACTGGAGAATATACAAGCAACCCCAACCTGAGGACGGTTATTTCACCCAGGAAAACCAGTGCTGTACATGTACATTTGTAAACAACTTAATAGACTTTTAATATTTTTTCTCTATTTTTGGTAAATGGTCACATTTTTATTTAGCGCTTTTCCACCTTCAGGGCACTTAAAGCACTTTACAACAGGGAACCACTCACCCATTCACACACTCATTCATACACCAGTGTGCGCAGACACTGGGGCAAGGTGGGTTAAGTGTCTTGCCCAAGCACACAATGACAGCATTCAGCAAGGTGGGTAAGTGTCTTGCCCAAGCACACAATGACAGCATTCATCTGTGGGAGCTGGAATCGCACCGCCAACCTGTGGGTCAGCGGACAAACGCTCGACCAACTGAGCTACTGTTGCCCACACATTTTGCTTTTTTGATTAATTTGTTCAGTTAATTTGTTCCTAATAGCAACACCACTTAAGGGTAACCAAATCAAATCCAATGGCAAATCACTTCTCCATTATACTCCTCCATTATAGTATAGGTAAGTCCAAATATGCATAACAATCACATTATCTCATTTACAGTGGCTGCCGATGGGGATCATTCTCTGGAACATGGCTGCGTGCGTGTGCCTGCTTTGGGGTCACTGGTATAATTTGAAATGTGAATGCTTGGTTTGTCCTCACTGCGATGACTTCCTCCGTCAGCAAACTGTGAGCTGGAAAATGGAGCCGTATTATGATGAGATTAGCTTTAACGGTCAAGGATTCCTGATCTGTCCAACAAAGTCACCGCAGATTATTGCGTTCAGCGACGCCTCACGTCTTGTACGCCTCTGCACTTTTCGTCGGGTTTGGCCTGGTTGAGTCTTGCCGGTTTGTTTGTTCAGAGCAGTTCTCGTGTCCTTCCTTTATTTAATGTTGTGATCATGTTAGTTAGCTGCAGATTAGACTAAGTTCAAAATGGAGACTGGGACTGGCTATGGTTAAAGGCTATTATGGTGCGAAAAAGTAAAAGTACGACTGCAACATCGAAAAACTGTAGATATTGAAAATTGGCACCAGTAAATATTTTTTCTTTTGATGAGTTCTGCTGCTGGGTCCTCAGAGAGTAGAATGTTACTTGGCAGTGTCACTACAAATTGATGAAAAAATACTGTTTCGCACATACTTTTTCATAGTAGTGTAATGATCTGATATTTTGTGTTTAGTTCAGAGTTGACTTTTGTTGTTCATGTAACTGTTTATGTGTTGTTGTTAATGTCACTGCTTTTGTATGTGACACTTGGTGGCTATGCCGACAAGTTGATGTGAAGGTTCTATTCGTCAGTTACGAGGAGTTTTGGAGACTGGCTCTAGTGAGTTGAGACTGCTGTTGTTTTGGTCTTGTTTGGCGTGGGCTACGGTCATAGACTGTATATATAAATGGACAGAGCTAACGCGCTAGCTGCCGCGTTCCAAATAGGAAGTGATCATGAGCGCGCTTCTGGCTCCATCGACTCTGGCTCCAATTCACTTTACGTTGAAAAACTGTCGCCCCTCTCATTGTAACTGCTGTTGTCAGGCTCATCATTTTGGTTGTAAAATGTTCATATTAACTCGCTCTACATGATCCTGGGGTTTTTATTTCATTATTTTGTCTGTAGCTCAAGATATGAACATTAATAACAGACAAATCAAGCACCTTCTTTCCCCGAGGTCACTCCCGCTAGCGTTAACAGGTTTGACCGACAGTGTTGCTAAGCTCCTACTCCCTGCTAAACCAGCAGTGCGGGCGGGAAGGGGCGTTACCTTCAACAGCCTCGCTCCAGATTGGTTCGCTCTGACTCGGCTCCAAATTGGCCCCTATAACTACTAACCTCAATGAGCTCTGGCTGAAGCCGAACGCTATGGGTGACGTCACACTCCCTTAGTCCACTTCTTTATATGGTGTTTGGTTATGACCTACAGTAGCCTTTGTGTTACAACCAGATAACAACCAGAAGAAATTTGGCTTGTTTCCTTACATTAGAATGCTACAGTATTTTATCTGTTATTATAATGATAAAAAAAAAAAAAAATCTTATTCAAGTCCTGGTATTGAAAGCCAGGTGTCCTTCAGTACAGATCAGAAAATTGAAAGGTACTCATGGTGAAGACTGAACAGTTTTGAACGCCGGCGCATCCTCCTCACCAAAAAGGGGTTTTGTCTGTAAAATAAGTGAGAATTATTGAATCTACTCACACAATTAAAGATCAGACATGCCAATTTCTTCAACACCTGCCATAACAGTGGGAAAATCAAAGCACACATTCAATTATGGAAATATGGACAAGCTGGATTCACTATATTAAACAAAAAAAAAATCAAAGATCGGCACTTGGCTTTTCTTTGTCGACACGGTGAATGGGGAGATTAAAGACGTCTTGTCCTGACAACTGGGAAAAGAGAACAATCTGACAAGACTTAACAAAACCCATCAGTGAAAAGGAGAGCTTCAAACAGAGTGAGAAGTGATGAGTGAGATGCAAACACCATCACCTGAGGCTGCTGTGGGGCCTGTCTCGGCTCTGTCAATCTACAGCCCTGCGCCAGTCTGACTGCATTCACTCTGGTCTGGTTTGATCCAGTTTTGTCCTCATTAGGGCTGCAACCATTTTTCAGAATAATTGTGACTAGTCGATTATTAAAGGTCCTATATTATGCAAAATGGACTCTTGTGAGCTTTTAGTCATGTTGGGATGTTGTTACCTGCTCAGAAACACACCTGGAGTTGTGTTTTGTTTCGTTCACACATGTTTGAGTGACCCTTTAGTATTCTGTCTAAAAAAATAAAGTAACTCTTTATTCTGTCTGTCTACATCTCCAAAGCTCAAAATGTTCTCTTCCACCTTGTGATGTCATGAAGCTGTAGTTTTCAAGTTAACCGCTGTACCTTTTATCTTTTGTTCAGTAGAGATTGGCAATTCCAGAGCTGAAATCATCCAAATGATTCTAGTGAAGTTTAAAAACACAGTTAAGCACTTCCTGTATTACCACATGACATCACAACGTGGAAGTGTTTTCAGTTTGGGAGAAGAACACAGTCTAAATATGCAGGGTCTGTGTGTTAAACATGTGTGAATGAAACAAAACACAACTCCAGGTCTGTTTGTGAACATGTCTAAATGAAACAAAACACAACTCCAGGTCTGTTTGTGATGAGGAAACAACATTATAACACTGATCAAAAATGTATAAGTCCTTTTAAATTAATCATATTTGTATAACTGTTATCTGGACTACACAGATTCTTAATTATATCACATTATTAAATCAAAATGTCAATAAATAATACCATTTTTTATTTTCACCAATAACCAAGTTCTGGAGATGGGTCCTCGGGAGGGTCAAATGCAGAGGATACATTTCCCTAGTGGGACAATAAATGCTACCCTATTATAAATCTCAATGCAATAAAAAGACTCATTTGACTAGTCGAAAAAATAATCGTTGACTATTAAAACATCCAGTTGCAGCCCTATTCCTGATGGAGACTTTTCTGTTCTTGGTCCCAGTTTTGATGTGGTGTGAAGTGTGAATGCATCAGCTCCTTCTTTGTCCGGTCTTACCCCCTTTTACCAGTCAGCCCGCTGCAGCCTGGCACCGCTGCTGTTACTGTCGACACTTGTACTATTAACACAAGAGTCTTAGCATGAAGCCCCCACGAACATACAAACATGTGTGATGTACCCTTATCTCCTCTGCACTAAAATGCTCTTTACCAGATCTGCTGCACATCTGATGCTAGCTCAGGAGGCTTGATTAGCATGGATGCGTGTGTGTGAAGGTGTGTTTGTGTAGCTGACAGTTAGCTGGCGGACAGCCTGTCACAGCTCCCTGCTCTGCGCTCCCTATGGACTGATTATTATAGAGTTGTTATCTCTCTCACACACCATTATAGTGAATGTGCTACTGACTGCTGTGTAATACCAGCCATGCAGCGCACACGGCTCTGTCATCACAAGCACTTTAATTAGAGCTCAACCCAAGAGTGTGTGTAACGTGAGGCTAATCAAACCTGCAGTAATCAAGTCCCACTACTTAACTTTGATACACTCATCTGATGCAGACGTCCTAACCACATGTTGTACAGGTAAATAACATGAAAAAATCACTACCACACTAACTGTGTGTATTTGTAAAGCACGTTGTAATCAGTTACTGCTGGCTTGTTGGTGTTTGCCTGTTGTTTTGTAAATCAGGTCATAATGTTGTATTGATCTGAAGAGACACTGCTTGAACTATATTTCAATTTGATAAAATTTTAAGTCTAAAATTTGGGTTTCCTGTTGTATGCAACATTTTGAGGACATTTTCTCATTCAGAAGATATTTTGTTTTAATTATTACTCACAATGGCCACAGTCCTGTTTTTTATCATTATGAAACCTGCGGAAACCAATATTTTGAGACTTCTAGTGAGTACATGCCTCCCACTTAACACCAACTTGCCTGAGCAAAGCAACAAATACAGCAACACTTCCTTATAATACTCCATGATTCATCACTGATACAACTTACACATAAGTATTTTTATATTGTCCACTAAATCGATGCACTGACCATCTTTGGGATATGTTGGGATTTTTATTTATGCCTCTGTAGGTAATAAAGTCATTTGAATCAGAATTTTCTTAGTAAATAGTTACATTTTTATGTAGTGCTTTTCCACCTTCAAGTCACTCAAAGCGCTTTAAATCAAGGAGCCACTCACCCATTCACACACACATTCACACACCAGTGTACGCAGACACAGTATTCCTCTGTGGGAGCAATGGATTGTGGGTCAATGGATTTGTCCGCTCGACCAATGATTTTTACGACGAGAGCGGGATTCGAACCGCCAGCTTTCGGATCAGTGGCCAAACACTCACCCATTTTTATAATAAAATGACATCAAAGTACTGTACGCCGCCGATTATGTTGAAGTAAAGTTTGTTTAATATTTCAGGCTTTTTCCCCAGCGCTAAAACGTCTCACAGGACCAGATGTTTCTTGTCAGCGCTCATATTTCCAACACTTGAACGACTCACTTGAACCTAACACCTAACATCTTTCCCTGCCTTGTTGTGCAGCCTGAAGCCTCACTACAGCTACAGCTTTGTGTGTTGTTGTTGTGTGCGGGTCCATAATTCCCACTGACAACTGTGTTAATGGATGACAATAGCAGAGAGGGGAGCACCATATGTCTGAGCCCGGGGCGGCACTCGGAGTGGCAGGGCACATAAAGACGCAGAGACAGGGGGTAAATCAAGATACAGAAACCCTCCGAATGTGAGGATGAAGAGGATGAAGAGATCGCAATAAAAAAGGCTTTGGGCTGATTCAGAGCTGGGACATTGTGGAACCAGGTGAGCAGGAAAATTTGACAGTAACGCCTGAAAAGCACCAATAGTGTCGATTCAAATGAAAAAACTCACCAAAGAAACAAAGGGAGTATTTGGAAAGACATGTGCCACAATTCAGTGGGTTTTCTTTGGTCTATAGATTCCTTTAAATCCATTCTTCAGCCATGTTCAGCTCCTTCCTCTTCATCTGCATCTAAATGTGCACTATCAGAATGGAAACTTTTCAGATCTGGCCAATAGTTTGTAAAGTATTATTGTTCAAATGTGACTCAATGTGACTAATTTGATTTTATTATGATTTTTTTGTTGTTTTACTGAATTTTTAGACTTTCGTAATGTTTTGTTTTTTTTACTTCATTTGACTGATTTCTTTGCTCTATTAGCTTATAGTTGTGTACGGTTTGCTTTAAGATTTACAAATGTCCCAAGACACACAACTTGGGACATTTTTAAAAATAGCAGTACTGAATAGATTGATGGGAGTGTCTAATTGGATTTGCTGTAGTCAGTTGGTATAAGCGCTGCTGATTAGAAACACCCAAGCTGCCAGTACCCTGCTTCAAGTGCTCATGAAAACCTCAACTTCTCCTTTGCGGTGTCCAACTTCTTTTCATGTTCGCCTTTTCATCTCTCCATCTTCTTCCTGTCACTTTTGTGCCTCTGCATCCAGTGGCACACAAACTCCCAAAATGCTCCCCTCTCCTTGGTTTCAAAATGGCTGAAGTTAAGCTCTCATTCAGCAAAGAGCGAACAAGTATTAAATATGAAACGGCCGGAGCAGCAGCGGAGGGGGCCGGGGGAGGGCATCTGGGATTGAAATGTAAATACGAGCGGCCAATTAAAACATTTCAGGCGCTTGTTTTGCATCAAGCCGAGATTATAGATGCAGCACATTATGGAGTAATGAATATGAAAACATGGGAAAGCGCAATTATAATACCACCAGTTAGTCCCATTCAATAAACCGACTTTACACACGGTTAAAATGCGTATTCTGTTAAAAACCCATCTCTTCTCATTGCGTTCATTCTAGTATTGTCTTTAGCTGTTTGTTGTGTTGTATATAGTTGTGTTATCTGTGACTTTGAGGTTCACTTTGCTCAATAACGCTTTTTATGTGCTATAGAAATAAGGTTTGACAGGACCTTTAGCCCATGTTTCCATTGTAACATGAGCTGAGTGAAGTTTTCAACCAGTGAAGTTTAACCGTCTCATTTTGGATTCTTGAAAAATAATTCATGATCATGTTCTTTGTCTTTGTTATATAGTCCTGTCCCAATATAAGGTAATGTAATGGTTGAACGCTGTTTTGCTGTTTTGCTGTTTTGCTGTTTGTCCTGAATCCAGACCACTAGCCAATTACCTAAAATATTAGTTTGGGTCAAAAAGCTTGAACAGTCCAGAACTGACCACCAGTTTAACTCCAGAAAAGATGGAGTGACCTGAAGAATATTTGATCTCAAGTCAGGCTTTGAGTAACCAATTTATTTTTGCTGAATACGGTTTATTTATTAATACGTTTTCAAGTTTACAAGAGAAAGCCACGATGAGAATCAGGAGAAATGTTATTGCCTTTGTCAGTGAACAAAATCCACAAACTGCGTATACACTTTACATCACGTAGGAAGCATGTCTGAAGTATCAATCAGGTTCTGCCAAAACACTATTATTTGACCTGTTTTCTGTCTTCTCGTGAGACTGAACAATTGATAAAAGTTTTACTTCACTATATGTTTTTTAATCCAGGCGTGTCCCAGATGGTGAGGTCCTCACAGACTCACATGTGCCGGTCTTATACACCTGTTGTGTCTGAATCAGGACTCAGAGGATCTCATTTACCGTCACAGCAAAAGCTTTCAGTCTCTGTTAGAAAAGAAATCCAAAACACTGACATTTTGCAGTGTCCCTCCTTTATTTCTATTTTGTGTGGCAAAATCTGAGTGAAACCAGGCGTTACAATTGAGCGATCATATGATAAAAAAGACTGAACTAACGTAAAGACTAACGCTTGAACAATAGGCCACAACTGACAATAGGTGACAGTAGCTCAGTTGGTAGAGTTTGTCCACTGACCCACAGATTTGCTTGTAGAATGTTGTTATGTCATCTGAAACCAGTCGTAGAAGGTAACGAGTACAGTACTTTACTACTTGTACTTCAAGTTGATTTTTTTTAGGTATCTGTACTTTACTTAAATACATTTTACAGTGGATACTTTTTACTTTTACTTCACTACATTTGAGAGCAGGTATCTGTACTTTCTACTCCATTACATTTTTGAACTGGACTGAAAAGTAAAAAGTACTTTTCATATGATTTGAGGGGTTATTTTTACCATGTTTGTGGTAACATCCTGACTAAAGGTTTCAAGTTCAAGCTTTGGCTTTGAGCAAACAGAAATAAATACACAACATTCATATGAAAAACTAAGAAATTGATTCATATTGCTACTGTCGACCAAAATCTGTATCATTTTTAATCAATATCACTACATTTTACATTTAGCAAATTAACAACATTTGTCTGAAATACGTTTACTTCTTATTCTTAAAGTACATGTTTTAAACAGGTACTTAAAACTTTTATTTAAGTAGATTTTCTTATGTGGTCCTTTTACTTTTATTTGAGTAACTTTCTCACGTTTGTATGTGTACTTTTACTTAAGTAACAAAATGTAGTACTTCATCCACCGCTGTCTGAAACCCAGCAGTTGTTTAGTGTGTTATCCGTGTTAATGGTGGTTGCACTTCTGGTCCAATGGGTTTGTATTTGTCCCAGTCTTTTTCCTAGTCTAACTCAAGTCATTTGGACTCAAAAACTGGTGACTGACGTCTTTTTTAAAACTGATGACACTGTCCACTGGTTTATGGGTCCTTTGTGGGTCATGTGACTTGTTGCATACGTTCAGGTCCTTGACAGTGGCGTTAGTGGAGCCGTCTGAAGTGTCGCTGTAGTACTTTCTGGCTCTTCTGGGGCTGAGACCTCTGCTCTGTCTCGCTCTGACACTCCCGTAGATGAATGCGCGCTGCTTTGCCGAGCTGACTTTGTTGTTTTCCCAGGCAGCCATGTGCAACTAGGCTAATGAGTACATTTAGCTGGAAAATGCTGAGGTAATACTTTCATCAGGCTGTGTGAGAATGCCGCCGCACTCCGCTGTGTTTGTGAGCTACCATCATCTGTTTATTAAGGTCACAGGGAGAGAGCCAGAGCACTCATTAGAGCGCGCTTTGCATCACACCTTTGTTTTGGCTCTTCATTCATGTTATATCTCTGCTCTGGCCCATACCCTCCCCTGTAAAGTTTGTTTACTTTTAACATTCCATTTTACTTTCAGTTCATTCTGTCAGCAAAATCATTTTCTCAAAAGTGCACTGTGCAACTTTTCAGGCGGAGGGTCGGCCACCTGTTTATCGTCATGGAGATGTTATAGCTTTGAATGTTCGACAGTGTGACATAAAATGAGTTGAGCCTGTTCACGGTAAGAATGTGTCTTTTTCTAGGTATTTTTGAGAAATAAAACATTTGTAATGAAATGAATGTAAGATAGATCAGTTTAATGGTAAGTAGTCACATTGTTACGTAGCGCTTTTCCTCCTTCTAGGCTCAAATCGCTTTACATCAAGGAACCACTCACCCATTCACACACACATTCAGACACCAGTGCACACAGACACTGGGGGCAAGGTGCGTTAAGGGTCTTGCCTAAGGACACACAAACAGCGGTCATCTGTGGGAGCTAGAATCGCACCGCCAACCTGTGGGTCAGTGGATCTGACTGCTCAACCAATGATGTTGGTTGAGCAGTCAGGGATTTGAACCTCCAACCGTCAGCTCAATGGATCTGACACTCAACTGAGATTCTGTCACCCACTTAATGCCATTGTGTGTAAAATTCCTGGCAAAGTAATAATATCTCCTTAGAGACAAGCAGATAGCGGACCACTTTCCAAAAATGTTACGCAGTGCACCTTTAATGTGATGACAGTTTTGTGGATATTTCATTCAGGCACGTTTTTGGCAAGGACTGACACAAATTGCAGATCATTTCTTGCAGAGTGGTTCAGTGACAAAACATTCAACCACAAAACCAAAGGTTGAATCCCAGCACTATTACATTACAGGTGTGTCCTTGGGCAAGACACTAAACTCATCTGTATGTTATTGTTTGCCTGAGTCTGTGTTTCTGTTTGTGTACAGCTATTTCCTGGTCTAAGTTTCATCTCATTTGATCATGTCACATTGTAAACACAGCAGATAAGATTAGCATTGAGGTAATTTTGCGATATTGTCTTTGGAGATGTTTATTTGTGCGCGTGTAGGCAGTGTCCCCAGACTGCAGCGGGAGGCACTACTTTGATTGGGTTAGTTTTGTCAGCTCCTTTGTAGACTTCCATCTCGTGTCTGCTTCCTCTGCTCCACTTGCTCTGATTTCAACCCTCTAATCATATCCCTGTATCTCTCTTGTGTGCGTTTGAGTAGGAGGGAAGGTTGGCTGTAGTAATAAGACCATTAATCATTGAGAATAATTTGCAGAAAAATCAGCCAGCCTTGTTGAATTTGACAGTCACCATATTGGATCTATATGCTGGAGTGTAATATACGGTCAGATAAGGAGCTTTACTTTGACCCAGTAACGGCTTCAATGCACTTCTTTGATTTCAAAAGTACTATTGTCCTCTGTGCAGGTTTCCGGAGTGAAAAATACATCTGCCATATTATATCAAGGACAGTGGGCACACTCCATTAGGCTTTAGGTTGATGGTATTAAAGGTGTATTATGTAACTTTTCTGGTTGAGGGTCTAGGGAAATGTTAAATTGCCTTGAATATTACTCAGTATATAAGCTTATCTATTTTACATTTATTGATTTACAGGTGTTTGTATTACCAAAAAATCCCTTTGAAAAACATATCTCCTTATCGTCACCTCTCCACAGATCTGACCTGTAACTTGCAGTGTCACCTGCCTGTCTTCCTGGAGATAGTCAAGTTTTTTGGCCAAGCAGTGACATCTTTATGGAAACAAAGAGGTGGCGAACCATCCACTAGAAAAGTTACATAGTGCATCGTTAGTAGTGTTACTATGGTAACAAAACTATTGTCACTTAAATCTTAACAGAAAGAATGACTCTTTAAAGTT
>JACM01037712.1:0-11389 GCA_000787095.1 Periophthalmodon schlosseri
ATTTAATCATTATAAATAATAATAATAATTTAATAATTTCAAAATACCTACAGCAAAAGTCTAAGAGTAGAAACAATCTAGACTGCAACACCATATGTGGGTCAAATTATGAACTACAATGAAGTGCGATATATTGCTGATGTAAATACAGACAATAAACGATAATATTGAAACCTATTTATGCCACAATAATCAGGAATTATTAAAAATAGATATATTCTAAATGTTCTATATTGTAAAAACACAAGCTGCAATAACTGAAACTCAAATAAAAATATTTCAGATTACAAAACTCAATCTACAGGAGCCACAAAGGGTCAAAACCAAAATAATGAGCAATTTTACCTTTGATTTAAACTCAAGTGTTTTCTCAATGCTGATGAGCTCTTCAGTGCGGCTCATTTTGCGCACACCTTCGTTGCACTCTTTCACAATCTGAAAAACACATTATTGTCTATTAGTGTAAATTACCCTGGCGCTTGCTGTAATTATGGGTTTTATTTTCACCTGTTCAAGTCTTTGATGTGCTTTTATTGCGTTGGCCTCTCGCTCGGAGCCTTCTTCAGCCTTTTTCAGGATATTCTGTGGGAACAAACACGAGTAAGCGTCACCGTGTGTGGTGAAGTGAGTGGTTAAAGTCTGCTTAAAGGATCTGCAAAAAAGATGAGTTTTTAAGCCCAAGGGCCCCAAGAAAAGGGGTATATTAGATGGACTTCCAAATGAAAAAGGAAAAACTGACTTGGCAGAAATGGTGGAATTGAATTATAATGTATACAGTACAGCACAGAATTATAATGTATACAGCAGGTAACATCTAATAAGTAGTAAGTTACATCACTGCAGAAAACACACTTCTTTTTACACTTTTTTTTTAATTCAAGCTGATTTTCTACAGTTTTATCATTTGTGTTTTTAACTTTGTTTGACTGATTTTATTATATCTTTGTTTAAGCACTAATTGTTAAGCACTTTAGGGCAGTACTGTCTGTTTTAAATGTGCTATATAAATAAACTTTGACCTTGACCTAACATGTAATGATACTGTTCTATGGCTGCAGCACATATATAGTTAAAAGGCCATGCCACCTTGAGAATTGTGCCTGATCTCAGAAGCTGAGCAGGGTTGGGCCTAGTTAGTACTTGGATGGGAGACCGCTGGGAATAACCAGGTGCCACTGTGGGGCAGCAGTGGCTCTAGTGTGAATGTGGAGCCTCTGGTGCAGATTGGCTTTAAACATGTAATGGATTCTTTTTGGTTTTTTGCCTATTACAACGCATGGGTGATACAAAATTTAAACATGAATTGTCCCACACTGTGATGACATAGAAATGGCTTAGTTAGTTATAATTAAACAATTATCATAGTTCATCTTGTCTTTAGTTACGACAGATATATCTTACTGCGAGCCATTTTCAGAGGTGTCACATCATACACACACCATTAGCAAATATGTAATAAAAAGGTGTTAATAAAAATATACGTTTGACTTCAGACCTGCACGAGGAGCTTAAGCCTGGTGATCCTCTGAAATGGCAGAATCAGAAACGACGGGAAGGACAGACCTCGGACTCTGGGATGTTTCTCCAAAGTCTCCATGACGTCTCGAAATGCCTGGTTTCCCTCACTGCAAAAGAGCACACACAGAGACACAGAGGGCTTAGCAACACTGGACAAAATATCATTAGCTACTAGAGTCTTCACATATTAGTGCTACAATTCTTATTGACATTAATATCACTAGAGATAGGGAGCGCATATTTGCATCAACTACTGGCCTTACTTTTCCAGCAGACTGATGCAGAACATGTTCTGGATGAATATTCAGTAAATTCAAATTATCTAATTTGGGGAAAATAATAAAAAGGGCCTACATATTTTATATCTGCTGATATTAAAATATCGGCTGAGATCATCATTCGTCATTTTTTCTAGATTCTCAACAAATGACATCAGCATCAGACATGAAAAAACTTATACTGGCTGATCTCTAATTGTCACAATTAAAGACAATGATCTTTAATTACAGTAAGTGACGAAGTTAACCATTACTGTTACTGAAGTACTTTATAAATAGCTTTTCTTTAATTAGCAATTTCTTTACTTAATACAATTAAACAGTGGCATTCTTTTGCTAAACCTTTGGTTAAAAGAAAAGGCATCTAACAAAGCAAAACTGAGGCAAAGCTTTATGTAATAAAAACAAAGAAAAAATGACATCTGCAACCTGCGAGGGTGATGCTTTGTATTTTCTTAGTATTTTCATTCCTTTGACCTCGATCTGCACCTCATTACCATTACCACCATTATTGCGGGGAGACACCTGTAATGCTTTGTTGATTGTTGACATTTTGGCAGAAATGAGAAAACCAAGCCAAGGCCAACCAGAACTGGTTCAATTAAGGGTAGAGTACAACTTTAAACTCTAGACATGAACCAAGGATCAACACAAACTGATCATTATAACTACTTTTACTTTTTATAAGTAAGTTGGGTAATGCCACTTTAAGGTAACTTTATTTGACTTTCAAGATTGGATTCATTTTTTCCCATATCAAACAATATACACACAACATAAGAAATATAACTTGACTGACCTTTCTAAAAAGCATTTCCACTAATATTTATAGAATGGTATTTCCAAAAGTATTTAATATATTTATAGTTGGTCCAGCCCTGGTTTAGTCATAGGTTACTGTACTGTCCCAGTATCTTGGCAAACCAGTCTAACTTTTTTTTCCGGCTCAAGAAACCTGTGTGGCGGGCAGACCAGGCTTAAGATTCGGTAGATCTACTAATCACTTGTCTTCAGCAATAATAATACATTCATAAAGCTCTTTATTTAAGACAGATTACTGAGTTTCAGAGGATATAACAACATTCTATAGGCCAATCATTTTTAATACAATAAAATTAATCTTGTTCAAATGTGGACGGGCAGTAGCATGTTCTAGGGTGTAGTCACTAACAGTATAGCGAGTATGACATCCTCACAAACAACATATCTATAATAATCTACAGATACAGTACATCGAGCTTTTGTCGCTCCTTTTGCTGCAGTTTAGTTAAACAGCTGAATTCCTGTGACGTCTGCAGAGATGTAATTAGAGAGTGTCTGAGGGATTATCATTAGAACAGTAATCCAGAAACAAAGTGTGAATGAGCTATTGTCAAAACTGGACCAACACAATGAGGATGGAGGAGACTGCATGGTGGTGTTTTTATTAAAGGTACACTATGTAACTTTTCTTTTGTAAGGTATGCTACCTGCTTATCTCCATGTAAACTTGTGTATCTTGCATGAATTCAATTACAGGTATTTTATTGCTGAATACATAAAAAACATGCACTTACTGTGAGTGGGGTCGCCTCTCAACAGAAAAGTTACGTAGTGCATCTAAATATACTTCTATACTACAGTCAAATCTGGCTTCAAGATTATTCAGTTTTGGGTTTTTTTTGTATTTTGAACAGGGAGCCCATGGAAAAGAGAGTCTAAGTGCTCTCATTGGGTCTTCCTGTATAAATAAAGATAAATAAGTACATTTAAAAATGAAAATTTCTATTTAAGCTATTGCGAGTTAGTTGCAAGGCATTTCAAAATACTGCAACAGTGGTTTAAGTTTAGTTGGTCAGAAGTGGTACGTAGGTTTGGTAAAATGGTGGTCCTTAGCATATGGCCTGAATCCCACAATAGTAATCTCACTGTATACATAAGAGTGCAGCCTAATTGTATAATATAAGGCCTCTTAAAACCCTGCAGTGTTAGTGAATGTAAGAAAGAATGTGAAACTAGAGCTGCTAATCGTCTTTTCTTTACAATTCTCAAAGTAATCCTTCCTGGAATTTGAAACTCTATTCAACAAACAGAACACATGTCCCCACTGTAAATGTGTAAAAGATATAACAAAGCTAACATGACCAGCTAGCTACTCCATAAAGTTACCTCACACACCAATCCCAGCTAAACCGGTGCTTACAGTTGTTGTTTCACTGGGCAAGACACTTCACCCACTTGGCCTATGTATTCACCTTATTCCAGAAGTTGCCTTGGGCGCCGTCATCGTCATTCGGGTTATATTATGTTGCCGTTTTAAAGCCTCCCAGAGAATCAGTGCTGTGTTGACTCGTTGTTGCACATGAACAGTGAACATTTTACACAAATAAACCTACTTTATATTATATTTTAGCAGCAAAACTTTTTCAAAATTCTTCATTGAAACGAATGAACGGAAGTGCCACCACAAAGAAAGCGCGGTTTAGGAGCATTTACGGCAAAAGTGGGCGGGGCCGAATAAGGTCCATAAATATGATGTGTGTGTGAGTGGTGGTCAGAGGGAACATAGCTAGCTACAGATTGATAGTCACAAATAATGGCATTGTAAAACAACTTAGAGAATGTAGACAGTGTATAAAACCAATATTATAGCTACTGTTTTATGCTTAACATTTTCTAATAATTACTTAACTACTTAATGTGCTTAAATAGTTGCACAGTTGTTATAGCAAATAAGAATTCAAAGCTTAACATTCTATCTTTTGAATTGTCAAAAGTCCTCAAAAAAGCCCCTGTGACATGAAGTTGAGCTCAGTGAATACATAAAGGATTGGTGACCTCAAAATAAATCAAAAAGTCCAACTTGATTAACATAATTGAAACTACAATATGGGTACTTTCACTTTTGCCTGTGACCACAGTTTTATATCTTTTCAAATTTACAGCACGTCCATATAACCTGTCTGGCGTTTTATTGCCGAGTGAAAAGAGGGTAAATTAGCCGCTTAAAAGCACCGACACAATGCTGGGGGCGTGTTTTTTGAGAAACTAGTAGCCAAGTTCAACAGGCTTCCAGACGACGTTTCTATTGTTCAGCTGTCAATCAAAACTCACACAGACACACAATTAGTCTGAATGAAAGCGGTACATCTCGTCCTCCACTTGAACTCTTAGTCCAAACTATACCAACTTTTTATTTTCTGACAATACTCAAATTATATATGAAAATAATGTACTGAATCAGATAAAACCATGCATGAATCTATTTCTACTCTTATAATTACAACTTGCTGACAATTGCATAGAATGTTCCACAGTATGGCATTAAGCTTCTCAATCTCCATAAAGACAAGCAGGTGGCGCCATCACAGTAAACATGTTTTTCAAGAAATGTTTGAACAATGAAAACACCTGTAACTGAATGAATGCAAGATAGATAAGTTAAATGCCATACTTTGGGGCATTCCTAGAAAGGCAGTTTCCGTGGAGACAAGCAGGTGGCAGATCCCCGGTGAGAAAAGCTCTATAATGCAACTTTAATCTTACTAAATTTAAACAATGTTCAGGGTTAAATAGTCAGTGTTAAACTAATTCCATTTCTGTGCTGTACTGAGGGCTCTCACTGCCAGCTCAGTCGTGGTCATCTTGGCCTACATGATCGGAGGTATAATACTCCCTACAATGGAAGTACATCCAGTCTGGACTGCACTAGAATGGACAACATTATTACAGCGTCTTGAGGGTTCATGTTTTCGAGTGCTGGGTCCTGTACTAATGGAAAATAAACTTCTCCTGTGTTAAACTCCAGTGTCATGCCTCTTCTCTTCAACTCTTGGGCCATTATAATTTATTGTACAATAGTCAATAACAGCAAGACTATAGCTACAACAAAACTGGACTAAATACTACAGCTCAGCACCAGGGCAGATTTTGGTCATTTAACTGCAGGGCTGGAAAGCATAAACTGTTCTGGTGTATAATGCAACAAGTAGCTTAAGATAATCTCAAGAAAACAAGGAAGGTTAAACCAAACACCACTGTACTAAAAGAAATATGAGGAACTAAAAAGGACTGTGGACTAGGTGTTAAGTGATACTGACAAAATATTATATGTATTATTTGTAATTACCCAATGACAAAAGGGTTGTTATTCTGGCAATCCATCAGATATGTGCTAAATCATGTCTGTAAAGAATATGGTTGAGGTATCGCGCGTAATGTAATGCAAAAAGTACAAAAATATCACTTTATGAATACCCTTTTTACACTTAACTGATAACTGAAAGTCATTCCTATTTGTATTTTTATAAGAAAAAATAAAATTGCATAAAAAACCCATCAATACAAGGAAACCATGTTAAATTATTTTGCCATATCATCCTTCCCTATATTAACAGTGTTTCTTAAACTGTGGTACATGGACCACAGGTGATATTCTAGCTCCTTTAGGTGGTAATTGGACAGTTGTTCAGTTTGTAGGTTTAACTACTACTTTTACTACTTTAGAGTTCATTTTATCCATTTTTGTCCTGCTTTGAATAATGTCTTGTTTAGAACTACAGTGGAAATGGTGTAATCCCCTTTTAGACTTGGTTTCGCTCTAGATTAGACCTGGAATAGTCCTAATACTTGATGTAGATTTTTTTGGTGGTACCTGGTATGAAAACTTTGAGCGCCACAGCTATAAACAACACAAGAGTCCTGGGTACCTGTACCATAGTTTGTGGACCACACATCTTGAATAAGCCATGGTAACATTGCAAATTAACAGTTCATTCCTCATTTAAATCTGATGTAATCACTCTAATCCTAGTGAAAACAGGGGAATTCAAAATGGCCGCCGCCGCTGTGTCTGGTCTAGTGAATTTGAGTCATGTGCTCAGTCTTTATGTACACTTTGACAGACAGGTTCTGAGAGAAGAGGAGATCCCAAAACCAACAAGCACCAAATCTGAGCTCAAATAACAGCAGAGCACTACAGACTTGAGTACACTGTGTTCTAAAGCCTTGTTCAACATTAGCTTTCACTGTGGATGCCAGTAATCATTTTATTTTTTTGACTGTATATAGTTATGACACTTTTTATTAAACCAATATCACTGAACTCCTTAGTATTCACATTATAGGGTTACACTTAATCTGGTTTGGTTCTGGTATGAGCCCATTTTAGTCCTGAATTGGTTCTATTCTAGTTCTGGTTTAGTTCCATGTTTAGTCCCAGTTCAGTGTCAATTCTGAGGTAGTGAACGATTCATAGTGTATCTAGATGTATTTTGGTGCAGTAGCTTATATTTGTTTGGTATTTTTAATGTATTTATTTCAACATAAAACATACTACAAATCACAAAATATGCATAACAAATTGATTACAAAAGATCATGTATAAAATGTACCATATTTTCCGGAGTATAAGTCGCACCGGAGTATAAGACGCACCAGCCAAAAAATGCATAATAATGAAGAAAAAAACATATATTTCACATATAAATCACATCTGAGTATAAGTCGCACCCCTGGTCAAACTATTAAAAAAAGTGCGACTTATAGTCCAGAAAATACGGTAAAAACAGACTTCCTAAACAAAATTCAAATTCAAAGACCACTCATCTAATAAATCCAGTATTAGGTAATACTTTATTTCTAGCTGTGACTCCCGAGGGCTATTACTGCTGCTGTCAATGTAAGAACAATGGTTATTTTTATGTATGTAGACAGCTGACGTGTGAAAATGCCAGTGTGACAAAAACGCACAAAAATAGCTCCTGCTCAAGCCTAAAAGGGAATATTTTCACTTAGATAACACTGTATGAGCAATGTAGCGCTGTAATGGACAAACCTTTGTAGAAACAGGAAATATGAGAGAAATATGCAATCCTACCAAAAATAATATTAACAAAACAGGAAAATAAATATTAATATCTTTAGTGAAGTTGTTATTATATTTAACAACTTCACTATGTAATTTTCTGGTTGGGTGTACACCATTTTCATGTCCCCATACAGATGTTGTTGCTTTGTCAAGATTGTTCCACAATATGGCATTAAACTTTTCTGTCTTCATGAACACAAGAAGGGGATACCACCAGGCCATGTTACAAGTCAGATCTGTGGAGAGGTGACCCCGTTCCAAGTAATAATACATGTTTTCCAAGATATTTAAAAAAATAAAAACACCTGTAACTGAAGAAATGCAAGATCAATGAATACCACAGGCTAAAACGCATCTAAAAACATTAAAACTCCTTTCTATGCATTGTGTTAGGCTTACATAATGTCTTATACTGTGCCTGGTGCAGTATAAAAACATTAGTCTGTTTTTTCAGGGCACTCGTGACTCACAGCCATTTTTATCTGATTGTTCGGACGCTGAGTGTTTCTGGCAGCTTTATCCTCTGCACTCCCTCTACTGTCAAACCACGCCTTCTGCACACACGTTTGAATATTTTCTGCTGGAAAAACAACGCAATAAAAGTAAAAAAAAATCCCAATAACATGGCCTCAAAATTTGCTATAGACTCCATTTTTCCATAGTTAGATCTAAAAGTGTTCAAATGCCCAACTTTTGATTACTTTATAAATATTTTTGTTTATAAAATCACTTTCACAATAGTGCACTATACATTTACTCAGACTCTCTGGTTGTATATAGCCAGAGCTGCCCCGGGGCAGACTGCGATTCTTCCAATAGCCTCTCCAATTAGACCGCCATCACGCTCGCAAAACAAGTTCACACAGTTAGCCTTGTTTTTGTTTTTTGTTTTTATACGGCACAACAACATAAGGTAATAGGAATAATGGGTATCAAACCACAAACGTCTGGATTAGTAGGCGAGGATCTTTTCCAGTTGAGCTACGCTGGTAATAACTACTAACTAATGTCAGTTTTGTCTTGATTTTGATGATTAGAGCTTAGAATATGTCTTATTTTGGATATTAAACAATTAAATTAAACATGGATAAGACTAACTACTAGGCAAGCTACTATACTGACCAACCAGGGACAAAAGATGAACACTGCTATAGCTCAAACACATTACAAAGTAAACAGAATAGTAATAAATCATGTCAATATAATGTCTTTTTAATCATATCAGTCCCATCTGTAGGTTTCGACAGCGTGTTGGTTTAAAAGTGTGCGTGGGAACTACTGTCAGGTATGCAATCAACATCAAAAAAGCAACAATATATTCAAAGCAGGACACACCCTGCACATCACTTTTGTCATGGATTAAACCAAACCTGTTTCTAATCCAACAAGCTCCAATCACAATCGAACCAGGAAGAAAAAGGACAATAACTCTTCACTCACTCACACTCACTTCCTGTGATCAAGGCCATTATCAAAACAAATGGCATTGTAATACAGTAATATTTCAATACCTGAAATAACTCCTACGTGTGGCCATGGGTAAGTCCAAGTCAAGTGGCTTTATGGGTTAAGTTCATTGTAATTAACACAATACATTCTTAGCGATCATACATTAGACTTAGCACATTTTGGGATTTTAGTTTGCATTTTGTTCTAGTTATCTACTACTTTGCTTCAAAATAGGTTTATACATTAGATTATATATATTATTATCAATCAAAATGAAGGCTTGTAGACGGTTTCACTGTTCATGTTTTCACTATATTTAATGAAAAGTATGATAAAATAATGTACATGCAAACTAGCTTCAATGTAGAATGAACCCTTTCAATTATTTTGCAATTTTTTTTTTTTTTCTATTACAGATCCTATCGTTTAAATGATTTGGCCAAAAGAATAAACTGTTAGCCTCGCCCACTTACGGTACATTCACACTTGGGTTCTGGTTTGTGCCCAGTTTAGTCCAGAGAGACTTGGTTTGGAACGAATCCTGGTCTGGTCCAGGATTAGTTCCAAATTTAGTCCCAGTTTGGTCCCAGTTTTGATGTCGTGTCTGTGAGCGCACCCTTAGTCTCCCACTCTGATGTTAAACCATGACAGAAAAACAACTGTCTGGAATAGTCACAGGTAGTGTAGTTATTTCCACATGGTTCTCATCCAGCAGCTTCTCTGACTGGATAAAACTGTCTGCTCCAGCTTCCTTTTGGTTTTCATCCAACATAAAGCCTTTTAAAATGTATAAGCAATATCATTCATTCTCTTTTGGTCAAAACAAATTGAAATTGAAAATTGAAAGCTTAGATCTGCTGCAGTGATTGGTACTCACAGTATGCGCCTGTAGTTCTTCTCCTGGTAGTTCTGGTTGATGACGTAGGTGACAAAGACGTTGAAATGCTCCTCAGCGTGAGTGTAAACAATATCACACACGTCTGAAATCAGGATGCTCTCCTCGATACGGTGCTCCAGGTCCATTAGGAACCTGCACAGAAAAACTCAAGTCATTCAGGTCAAGGACTCTTCTCAGTGCATTTGGTTAAATTGATGTCTGGATAAACCATGTCTTACAGTAAAAGTAGTTTAGTTGCTGATTAGGTCAACAAATGAAATTAAAATGTCTTTCTACCTTCTTTTTGCCATAGAACCATTCTGATTTGGTTATGCTGGTTGTATTAGTGCAGTGAAAATTGAACACAGTATTTTTTATACATTGCAAAAATGAATGACCATCCACAAATATTGACAATACAGTATTAAAGTATGAGCCCAAGCAACTTGCAGTATGACTGCACCACTGCAGATACTTCAATTTATTTTAGAATCTACAAAGTGATGATGTAACGAATGAGTGAATGTACATTGAAAGTTAAGGGTATCATTTCAGAAAATAATTTTTCTTACCGTTCGCTGGCTTTCATGACGCCCTCGATGTTGGAGAACAGGAAGTGCATGTCTGATTGACTGAGAGTGTTGATGAGGACGGGGTTTCGCAGAAAGTGAGTTTCTAAAATCTCCAGACTCTTGTAGTAAGACGCTTCTGAGGACACCAGCTCAAACATGGCCTGAGAGGAACAAATGAATACACGAAAAAGTTAATATTTAAAGGTGCACTATGTAACTTTTCAGGTGGAGGATCCACCAAGTGCTTGTCTCCATGGAGATGCTATTGCTATTGCTGCCTAGAATGCTCCACAATACCACATTTCACTTATCTACAGTTGAAACCAGAAGTTTACATAAACTATATAGAACTATATAAAAGAACTATATAAAAGACACACATGCTTTTTTTTCACTGTCTGATATGAAATCAGACTAAACTTGTCCTGTTTTAGGTCAGTTAGGATTACCAAAATTATTTATATTTGCTGAATGCCAGAATAATGAGAGAAGGATTTTTTAGACAATATTTCTTTCTTCAAAGTCAGAGGTTTACAGACAGTAAGGTTACTATGACTTTAAATAATTTGGGAAAACCCAGATGATGATGCCATGTCTTTGGAAGCTTCTGATAGGTTTATTGACAGCATTTGAGTTAATTAGAGTCACATCTGTGGGATGTATTTGAAGGCACACCTGAAACACAGTGCTTCTTTGTGTAACATCATGAGGAAGTCAAAAGAAATCAGCCAAGATATCAGGAAGAGAATTGTGGACTTGCACAAGTCTGGTTTTTCCTTGGGTGCAATTTCCAGATGCCTGAAGGTGCCACATGCTTCTATTCAAACAATTATAGGCAAGTATAAAC
>KN473223.1:0-12901 GCA_000787095.1 Periophthalmodon schlosseri
TGGATCAGATCTGGATGACTGAGGGATCACACAGATAAAATCAACCATGATAAATTAACCCATGTGACATTACGCTGGATTGCGAGACGGGTCTGGTACATTCTTTGAGCGGGTTACTTGAAGATTCCCTGCTACACCAACTACGACAACTGCAGCGCGTATTTGACCAAAGTAATGCAGTTTTATGTGCGATAACACACATATAATGACCTGAAAAAATAGTCGAGCCAAGCACATTTAAAAACAACCACCGCTGCCCAACGTGCTGTACAATATAAAGTGCAATCTTATAAAACGAAACATGCAAAAATACAATAGAACACGACAAATACAATACAAGAGTCCTGCTCAGCTCGTGTTAAAAGCCAGTGCAAACAAATGAGTTTTCAACAAAGATTTAAAATTATTTAAAGATTGGGCTGTTCTAATACCCAAAGGAAGACTGTTCCAGAGAACTTGGAACATCCACAATCATCTGGTCTGCTGATCTCAACGTTCTACTCCAAACATGGACAGGCAGAAGCTCAGAGAGACAGGGAGGGGCCAACCCATGGAGACATTTAAAAACCATCATCAGAATCTTAAAGTCGATGAAGCCACGGTCCAACCTGCAGTACAGGGAGTTACGGGAGTCTAATCTGCATGTGATGAAGGCATGAAACACGCTCCAGGTCAGTGCGAGGCAGGTATGGCTTCACCTTCCTGAGTAAACGCAGTTGGTAAAAACCAGATCTAGCTTCTTGGTTGATCTGTTGGTCAAATTTAAAAGAACCATCTAAAAGAACACCAAGATTTCTGACAGACTGATGGCGGGAGCAGCTCAAATAGATTTCTTGGGGATTCGTTCTGCAGACCCACGCCTCACCTGGACCCACACTCACTCCCCGCCAAGGTCAGTGCGGCAGGGCGCGTTGATTTGAATGACTTCGTAAATCTTGCGGGACCTGTACGAGTCCCAAACTAACTGTGCGTTAGATTGTCATAATGTGTGGGGCTGGTTGTTCTTATTGTTATTAAAGGAACTGTATGTGGCCAGTGCCTGCAGGTTTTTGTTTTTTTAAGGTACTATAATCACAACTGAACCTGTGTTGCCAGCGCCTTAACTTGCAGATAGAGACACATACAGGTTTTTCTCATTCTCAGTATATGGACAGGCCTCATGTGAAAGATCAGAACCATGACTGGCCGCAGGTGCTAAGGTTTGGGACCATGAAGTGTGCATTTACTAAAAATGTGCATTTGACCCATCCTCAGGAGCAGGGAGCAGAGCAGCGCTTGGGGACCCATCTTGGTCAGGACTAGGAAACCCCCACAGACACAGGAAGAACATGCAAACTCCACACAGAAATTGTGTTTTCTTTTAAGCTTTTTGTCTGTTTTTGAGATAAAACAATCAAATAAGTTGAAATATTTGACGGTCAGTACATAATGTGATCCATGTGTATTTATTGTGTACTTTTTACTTTTTGATGAGTACAGATTTGGCAGCAGTGCTTGTACTTGTAGTTGCGTACACTTTTAGCCGTGTAACTGTACATGTTTTCATTCCACCTCTGCTTAACAACAACGCTGAAAGACTAGCTTACACAACTCTAGTAGATACCCCAACTCTGTCTGACGCAATTTGTAAAAAGACCCACCGTGTAACTTTTTATCAAAAACCCCTTTCTATCTCCATGGAATCACTCACAGGTAACACACAGCCCCATACGAAGAGGCATGGCTGTGTTTTGGAGGTCGGTCTGGCCGCGTGCTTCAGCGGGACGGTGCTGAGGGACGAGGGGGCGCGGTTGTCGGATTACGTAAGCGGGTCCGGCGGTCGAATGCGCTTACAGGGGGGAGCGGGTGTGCGTGTGTGGGGACAGGGGAGCTTCATCTCTGGGGACCGCCTCTCACCATCTGCCTAATGGCTCGTCCCGCCTGGTTATCGCGTACAAACTCGGACAATAACATCCAGAGAGGAGAATGGGAGCGGGAATAACAACAGATTGGAGCTGAGGATGAGATGTGCAGATTACAGTGACAGTGTGTAAGACCCTCTCTGATGTGTGTGTATAGTGCCCCTCCCGCTACTGTACGAGTGTGGAGAAAAACAACAGGTGGGGGCCAAAGACTGTATAAAGAAGTGGACGTGAGTGTGACATCACCCATAGCGTTCGGCTCCAGTCAAATGAAGCTTGTCGAGGCTGGAGCAGTTATAGGGGCCAATTTGGAGACCAGGTCCACACCCACACCGCTGGTTTAGCAGGGAGCGGGCGCTTAGCAACGCTGTCAATCAAACCTGTTGCTAACGCTAGCGGGAGTAACCTCAGGGAAAGAAGGCGCCTGATTTGTCTGTTATTAATGTTCAGATGTTGATTTAAGATCACAATAGCGAAATAAAAACACCAGGATCATGTAGAGCATCTTAATACAAACATTTAAGACCAAAATGAAAATTTACAACCAAAATGACGAGCCTGACAGCTCTTTTTTTTATTATTTCGAGATCACATTTATTTTTTCATTGTTTTACTTAAAGGGGGGGTCTGACACTTCTATGGGGTATTAACTGCTAACACATAACATATTTAGTTAGCCTGTATTGTTCTGAAAATGCTACATTCACTCACTTTCACTTTCGTTTTTGCCGCTCCAAGCCCCCTCTCTCTTTCCTCTCTGCGCTAAGTCACTCTCCTTTCAGAAAAACAGCATTTGACAAATACCTGACTCGTACTGAGGTTCTAATCCCCCTCTTCTCTGGCTCTCAGGGCAGGTTGTGTTAAAGGGGCGGTGCTCTGATAGAGTTTCTGTGAACATATGGTTAATTCCCTTTTATCCGTGTGCCCGCTGGCCCAGACCAAACAGTCGGGCCACGCGCCTTTAATGCCCCACTCTGGAATCTATGGAGCGGGGTATGCGGCTTGGGTTACCATGACAACAGTAGCTCAGTTGGTAGAGTGTTTGTCCACTGATCCGAAGGTTGGTGGTTCCAATCCCGTCTGGCGGTGGCGGTGCGATTCCAGCATGTCACAGATGAATACTGCCGTTGTGTCCTTGGGCGAGACACTTAACTCACCTCACCCCAAGTGTCTGTGTACACTGGTGTATGGTATGGTTCCCTGGTGCCAATCACATCCTCCTATCATTGCCTCTAAACCAATCACCTCTCGAGTCATCTTGTTTTTTGGGTTTTTTGGGATTTTTTTTCAGTTACAACTTTTCCTCTGTTCTACCTCTGTGATTTTAATTGGTCTAGTCATAGTACATATGAAACAATAGCAGATACATGCACGTAACGCCCAGACTATGGTACAGCGCCCTCTGCCTGTCAGATTCTCTCAGTCCTTAAAACTAGACTGGAAACCCACCTCTTCTCCCTGGCATTTAACACTAGCTGCTCATGATATCTTGGGGTTTTATTGTTCTGTTCCTATGTATCATGTTATTTGTGTATGTTTTTTGTTGACTTTTATGTGAAGTACTTTGGTCAGCTCAGGTTGTTTTAAGTGTGCTATACAACTAAACTTGAATTGAACTGAAATCGACAAAAATAACAATATAAGTTGTTTTTTTTTTGTTTTTTTTTATGATGGTTAATCTGCTTTTCTTTCATTGACCACAAACTACTTCACTGTTTGATTTTCTGACTTTCTGTTGGTTAAAAGGACTTCGCTTTGACTTGGGCTCTTCAAAACTACATAGGAAAATAGAATCCATATGTGTGCGTTTAAATGTCATAATATCACCTATTCACAACCTTCAATAGTGAAAAATAAGTCTTTGTTCATTTTGTTGACATAGTTGAGCAGAGGGAGTTTGGGGATTTGACAAAAAAATGAATATTTCTTGAAGTTATAAGGTCTCATAAGGTCTTTGCTATCAACAAATCTCTCAGTTAAACCTGACCATACCAAGCACAAGGGTGAAATGTTGCACCTGTAAACAGTGGTGGAACGTAACAAAGTAAAGGTAGTAAAGTACTGTCCTTAAGTACACATTTTAGGTGTCTGTACTTTACTTAAGTAGATTTTAAAATGGATACTTTTCACTTTTACTTCACTACATTTGAGAGCAGGTATCTGTAATTTCTACTCCACTACATTTTTGAACAGGACTGAAAAGTGAAAGTATTTTTCATTATTGTTTGAGACCTGCTGAAAAGGCTGATGAGTTTATTTTTAACACGTTCGTAGTTTGAGCAACAAAAAAATACAAATAAAAATAATTCCATTGTTTCAGTTGAACAAAATTCAGCACAAATCTTTATCAAAACTGTTCATTTGAAGCTTTATTAGATCTGGATAAACTTTTACTGTTTACTCTTTAAGTACATTTTGAAACGAGTACTTTAATACCTTTACTTAAGTAGATTTTTTTTTGCTCTGGTATCTGTATTTTTACTTTCACTTGAGTACTTCTTCCACCACTGTCTGTAAGTAACTATATGGAGACTTTCATATCAGAGTGGGGAATGTATCATTTGAGAAACAGTTTTTCAGATTACAATTTCTCATTTAAATAACAGATTTCTATAGTGTACGATACTATTTTGTCCAGGTGAAAGTTTTCATGTTAAGAGATCAAACTGACCCAAAACCAGACAGTTAAAGACAGTTAAACAAAAACAAAACAACAACCAAAAACCACTTGTTGTACCGTAGCCCCTCATTTCCTCTCTAGCTTCCTTCTTCTACCCCTCGCCCCTCCCTCTGTGCTCTGTATTCAGCGGGCTCACCTCCCCATATGGAGCGCACAAAGCCCTGGTAGTGTGGCAGAGTATACGGGCGCCCTCCTCACAGGGGCATGCCAGCGCACACACTCGCCTCTGGGCCGGAGGATCCGAGGGGTGCCTGGGGGGTCACCATCTGTTTGGGGGGTCCCGGTCTGTGTATGTGTGGGGAGGGCCGACGGTTCAACTGTGCCACAGCTTCTGAAAAACACAAAAACTATGTTATACAATAGAAGCACGAAACATATAAAGATTATGACACTGTTCAGTCATTTAAAGGTGAGCTATGTGTCACTTTTTCTGGCTTGTCTCCACGGACTGTTCCACACTAAAGCATTAGTCTAAGCAGGGACTCACAGATTTCTCTCTCCACACACTTCCTCCGGCTCTTCTGAGGGAATCCTGAGGTATTCCCAGGCCAGCTGAGAGACATAGTCACCCTAGCGTGTCCTGGGTCTTCCCTGGGGCCTCCTCCCGGTGGGACATGAACACCTCCCTAGGGAGGCGTCCAGGAGGCATCCGGAACAAATGCCCGAGCCGCCTCAGCTGGCTCCTCTCTACGCGGAGGAGCAGCGGCTCTACTCCGAGCTCCTCCTGTGTGACTGAGTTTCTCACCCTATCTCTAAGGGAGCGCCTTAGAGATAGGAGAAAACTCATTTCGACCGTTTGTAACCGCCATCTTGTCCTTTTGCTCGTTAGACAAAGCTCATGACCACAGGAGAGGGCAGGAACAGAGATCGAAACCAGGACTGAAGCGGCACAAAACCAGGACTTAACCGGGGACCATAGGTGAGACTTGTGCAGTGATAGACCCAAAGTAAACTCTGAGCAAACGTTAGAGCAGTGGAAATGAGATGCTGACATGTGAAAGCTCTTACGGGGGTCCAACTGACTCACATGGAGGACAATGAACTCGCCCGTTACTGTAATTACACAGTGAGGAGAGAGAGAAATAGAGGGATGGGGGGGGGGAGAAGGGAGAGAGAGAGAGAGAGAAAGAGGGGGGGAGACAGGGATAGAATGAGAGAAAGAGAGAGAGAGAGACATTGTGTGAGAGGGATAGAATGAGAGAGAGGGAGAGAAATAGAGAGAGCAAAAGAGAGGGATAATAAGAGAGATAGAAAGAGAGGGTGAGAGAGGGACAGCAAGTGAGAGAGAGGGATGTTAAGAGAGAGAGAGAGAGAAGAAAGAGGGATAGAAATAGAGAATGAGAGACGGGGATAGAAAGAGAGAGACTGCAAAGGAGAGGGACAGAAAGAGAGAGACAGATGAGAGGGATATAAAGACAGAGTGTAGAACGAGAGACAGAGAGAAAATGAGAGAGCAAGAGAGAGAGATAGAAAGAGAGTGAATGAGAGAGAGAAAAAGAGAGAAGAATAGAAAGAGAGAGGGAGAGAGCGAGAGAGAGAGAGAGACGGAGAAGAAAACTATCAGCGGGAGGGAAAGAAAGACGCAGCCCACCTCTGGATCAAAGTTACCCGGAGTGCGCGGACATTTGCATACAGATGGCAGAGTAGTCGGCCCCCTCTCTCTCCCTCCCTCTGTCCTTCTCTCTCCCTCCCTCTCTCCTCCGACACACACTCGGAATGGGGCGCATTGAAGACAGGATGAATAGCTTTTCAAGAGTGCAGTATACCAGCGACCGCAATGGGCCTGGCAACACAACAAGGAGCACCTAGTCAAAGGAGGGCGAGCGAGGAAGAAGGGATAGGAGGAGGAGAGGAAGGAGTGCCCGAGGGGAAGATGTAATTGCAATTGAAATGAATGTACAGCTATTGATATACGGGGAGTCTCAAACAGTGGAGAGCGGACATCTTTGTTTCGTATAGGCCAGTTATAAAGGCGCTGTACCACATTTGTATTGTCTCAAAACGCAAAAAAAAAACCAGAACTAGTTCATTTTAAACGGTTTGCAGTGGTCCAAAGTTATTCCTCACTTACCTTATGCATTCAGAGCATCCTAATTATTCACCACGATGAGTTTATAAGCGCTTTTCGCAACTTTCAGAGTCCAGAGCAGAGTTTATAGTGACAGTAAAGTTAAACAACAAACAATTAGCAGGCTAGCAGTGCACTTCCTGCAGACAGCACACAGCTCACTTATTTTGACCTTAAGACCGGATTATACAATACATCTATACTAGGCTAAGACACATTTTGCTCAAATTCATGGGGGAAATGGATACAGGCACTTTAATTTTGAAATTTAGTCTTGGGATGTAGTCACACAATCACCACATCAAACGTGGGACTAAACTTGGAATAGACCAGGACTAGAACAGGACTAGAACAGGGCCAAACCAGGTCTACATCAGAACTTAAACTGGACCGAAACCAAGACAATTTCTTTAGGTTTAGACTCCAAGGCTCCTTATAGTTAGAGATGGGACTTTCGGCTCTTTTATGGGATCCGAATCTTTTGGATCCATTCATTTCAAAGAGCCGTTCAAAAAACTGGCTCTTTTACTATTTGTTTATATGACAGAAGCCAATGTGAGAACTCATTTTAACAACAAACTAATCACAGAGAGAAACGACCAAGGCTTAAATGTGTTTAAACTGGTTCAAACTGAGAGCAGGAGTGTTTACCCTTTTAAATTATGCATAATCAAAATAAAATTTTAACTTTAAAATTTTAAAAGTAACTGTTAATATGATGCCAAATATGTTTTTTTGTTCACAAATCTCTCACTCGTGTCACCTGCTCTGTTTCTGTGATGATTCTTATGTCGGTTCAGCTCTTTTAAAAAATGAGATCCAGATCCAACCGTTGACGTTAAGGAACCGTTCAAAAGAGCCGACAGCGGAGCTGGAGGCTACACTGACATTGTCCAGTGTGGATCTAGCCAGATAGAGAGTCTTGCAAGACTTTGGGGTCATCCAGGGGTCTCATTTATAAAACTTTACATGGAATTCTTATTAAAAGTGTACGTACAGACAAAACTCAAACTTCAACAAACTTCTTCAAACTGAGTAAAAATCTCATCCTGTCTCATAGAGTTGTCAAAAGTATCGATACTAAAACTAGTATCAAAACTAGATACTCATTAGAGCAGGTATCGATACTAAAAAGTCACATTGACAGGACAGAAATGAACCTTTCCTGAATATCTTTAGAATGATCTTGAGCTGTATCTTTCACAAGTATAAGACACATAGACTAGTACACGCTCATGGACCACTATGGAACCTACTGGACGACTGAGGGATTACACAGATATAAGGCCACATGGGAATAGAAAAGAAAGTACTACCATTTACTACTGGACGCTGAGGGATTACACAGATATAAGGCCACATGGGAATAGAAAAGAAAGTACTACCATTTAATGCTGAAAATCACATTATATTGTTTGAATAAAGAGTGTTTTTTATTACCACTGTGGTATCGTTACTGAGTATCGAGTCTATTCCTTGGTATCAAAATCAAGTTTGAAATTTTAGTATCACGACACCACTACTGTCTCATCTCTGAAACCTCTGACACAGAAAGTTCAGAGTTTTTGGATCAGACCATTCCACAATATATTCCGCAATATAATGTGTGTAACATGTTTGTACGTATGCGGCTTTATAAATGAGACCCAAGTTTTTTATATCCTTCACGCAGGTACTAGGTCTGTCTTCTTGATCATGGCGGCACTGTGGCTGTGTACTTTATGCATTTCTCACCGTGTCTGGATGGTCCTTCAGTTACCCCCATCAACCCTAAACAAATTGTTGTAAAGTGCTCTAAAAGTTTGATCTATTGATGCACAATAGGTCAAATCCTCCAGCTAAGGTAGTCCTGACCAAGACTAGCTCAAGATCTGGAGATGGGTCCCTCTGCTGCTGACAGGTTTAACCCAGCAGCACTAGTTGAAGGATGGGTCAGATGCAGAGAATGAATTTCCTTTACGAGGGATTCATTTAAGGCTTTTATCCATGTTGTAATGCTGTTACCTCCTCAAAAACATACCTGGAGTTGTGTTTTTTTTTTTTCACACATGTTTGAGTAACACTTTATTATCAGTTTGTCTGCATCTCCAAAGCTCAAAATGCTCTGTTCCACCTTGTGATGTCATGAAGCGGTAGTTTTCAAATTAACAGCTCCTTTACCTCAGTAGAGATGGGCAATTCCAGGTCTGAAATTATCCAAATGATTCTAGTGAAGGTGTATGGAGTTTAAAAAGACAGTGGAGCACTTCCTGTATTACCACATGACATCACAAACTGGAACAGAGTGTTTTCTGTTTGAGAGAAGAACTCATCTTAAAATATGCAGGGTTTGTGTGTTAAACATGTGTGAATGAAACAAAACACAACTCCAGGTATGTTTTTGATGAGGAAACAACATTCTAACAGAGATAAAAATAAAAAAAAATAGCATAAGAAATACACTTTAACCTTAGTCTGATCTGGTTTCTTTGATAAGTACAGCACAATGTCATCAGCAAATGGAAGCTAATGCCATGTTTTCTGACGACACTCTCTTACGGCAGCATAGAAATTGAATAGAATAGAATTGGCCCGAGTACTGAGCCCTGCGGCACATCATAGATTAATTTGGAACACAATGAAAAGGTCTGGTCTATATTTACTTTAATGAAGTATTGAGTGATATTAAACGTACCATGTTTGTATTGCTGTGGCCTAGATATCCGGTACCTGTAATTAGTGTTATTAGTTTTAATTAGTATTCATTTATTTGCATGGCGGGGCTGAGACAGAGTTGGAGTGTTGATGTGTAATGACTTGATCATGCGCCTCCTGATCCTGTCCCAAGTGTTAGACGCCTGTTCTCCTGTATTGATTCCCTCTGGCATGTCTTAATGTGTACATTGCTGCGGGCCTATTGTTCACTCTAAGCTCGTGGCAATTAGCCGTGTGAGTCAACGAGTCCCCCAGGTCCTCTGTGAACCCGCCAGTCTGCTGTCAGTCTGCCTATACTGCAGTACAAGCAGAGGTGGTAGTACTCAGTTACCGATACATTTACTTTTACTAAGAATATATTTGACAGTGTAGCGGTACTTACTTGAGTGAAAGTTGTAGTTCCTCTTGACGCTGTGAGTAAGTCTACAAGTGACCAAAGCTTTATTTTGAGAATGTGAAATGGTTTGAACATTTCTGTTTCTTGCAGAGCTCCTTCAGATATGACTTAGTCTCACTTTTGTGTCTATCCTTTGAAAATACAAGATTTTGTGCATTATTGAATGTGTTGTCCTTCCAATTACATACTTTCTTACTTGTGTAGTAGTGTAATACTTTTTAACTCTTACTTGATTAGCCACTGCTTTGTACTTCTACTTGAATAATATTATTTTGAAGTAACTTACTCTCACTTCAGTATAATTGTTGGTCACTCTACGCACTAGTTTTGTCACGATACTAACATTTCAAACTCGATTTCGATACTAAGGAACAGACTCAATACTCAATACCGATTTTTCTATTCCCATGTGGCCTTATATCTGTGTAATCCCTCAGTCGTCCAGTAGGTTCCATAGTGGTCCATGGGCGTGTACTAGTCTATGTGTCTTATACTTGTGATACAACTCAAGATCTTTCTAAAGATATTCAGGAAAGGTTCATTTCTGTCCTGTGAATGTGACTTTTTTTAGTATCGATACCTGCTCAAATGAGTATCTAGTTTCAATACTACTGTTAGTATCGATTAGTGTCTGATTTTCAATACCTTTAACAACCCTGCTACCCACATCTGAATCTAATGCATTTTTATTAGCACTATTATTCTATATTTTTCTCTCATCACCTGACAGTTACAACCAACAGCAAAGAACCAACCATCTTCATGTTCAAAGCAAATCCATACAGTCTTTTCATATGCGATTATCAATGAGTGACTCATACGCATAAGATTAGCGGGTAATTAGCAGGCCAGGTACAAAGTGGAGAGAATAAACAGTGCATTTGAATCGGTGAGTGAGGTTCCGCGCCCACATTCCTCAGCGCGGCTCGTTAATGCATGAGGGATTATAGACTGTTTATGAGGCTAGGAGCAATAATAATAATACACGGCTTTGAAGTTATGTGTGGACCGTTGCTATAAAAACAGGTGGTGTCTGTGTAGATACAGTTGGAGTTTCTCAACAAGAGGTACGCGGGCCGTTTGAGGTTTGAAACTGTAGTGTAAGTAACTGGATCCGGCTGTATCCAGTAGAGATAGATTGTAAAAGCAGCTCTTAAGATTAAAATGTGATTGCTTTGTGCTGTCTGAAACAATGCTGTTAGCATACTAGTTGTTGTTAGTGTTACCATGACAGCAAAAGTCAGCTTTGGCCTCTGAAAGTAGTGAAAGCTTATAAAATCAATAATTAGGATGCTTAGAATGCGTTAGGGAAGTGAGGAGTAAGTCATTTTCAGTTTTTTACACCTTTATAGTAAGAGTAATATGTCTTATACAGATCATGTTTTGGTTATTTGCACAATCATATGAGAGGTTCTGAAAGGAACACTTTTTAATACAGTGTAAAAATGTTCTTCAGAAATCGGGGAAATTCATGTACAATTCACATGAATTACAATTGGATGAATAGACAAAAACACTATAAAATGCCCCAATTGACATCTATATAAATACCCTCTTTCACCCCTTTTCCTGTCAACCATCAGCCTCTCAGCCTCTCCATATTCTCCTCTTCACCACCAGTGTCTAAGCCATGGACAGTACATATAAATGGATATAGCTAACCTGCTAGTCATTGTGTTCCAAATAGGAAGTGAGTTTGGACGCGCTTCCGACTCCATCGGCTCAAATTAACTTTCTTTTGAAAAACGCCGCCCCTCTCTTTGTAACTACTGCTACCAGGCTCATCATTTTTTTCTTAAAATGTTCGTACTAACCCGCTCTACATGATCCTGGTGTTTCTAGTTTGCTATTTTGTTCATGAATCAAGATATGAACATTAATAACAAATCGGGTGCCAACAACAGTGGGAGCGACCTCAAGGAAAGACCTTGAGGTCGCTCCCGCTATTGTTAACAAAAGGTTTGATTGACAGTGCTGCTAAGCGTCTGCTGTCAAACCAGCGATGCAGGGGGAAAGGGCCGTTACCTGAAACAGCCTCGCTCCGGATTGGCTCTGTGGTTGCTATGATACTCGTGGTCGGAATTCCAAATATAGAACTCGACTCCAAATTCGTCCCTATAACTGCTACTAGGCCACTTCTTGATACAGTCCATGGTTTAGACCAACATATTTTCTCAAACCAATCGAATACATTCTCCCAACATCTTATCTGTACCTGCCGGGTCTGAGTGCCAAAGTTTATCAATCTGTGTTCATCCATCTCTTTCCCATTTCTCTGTAAGTCCCTCTTGATCGAAGTTATTTTAGGTGAAAGGTCATAGTAGGGTCAAAGTTCACCTCGATTATGAAACAAGACATAGTGGCAGTTACATCAGCTGCTTTAGACAGGGGCCAGGGCAGCTGGATGGGGCCCGGGCAGGTGGGGAGGACTGTGCACACTGATCATAGGTGGGACAGTTACAAAGGGTTCATAACCGAGGTGGCTATGTGAGATCATGCACGGCTAATGTGTGGAATGCAAAGAAATGTTGTGTTACTATATGTTCTAAGCTTTGGAGAAAATGAAAAATGGAGAATGTATTTGAAAGTAAGTAAGTAAGTCTTTTGTACACAGTTATTCTTTTCAAGTGCAAAACGTGGGTTAAAGGAGGTTTCTGGTTAGGTCTTGGTTTGGTCCTGTTCTAGTCCAGGTTTAATCCTGGTCTAGTCTAGGTTTAGTTCCAGGTTTAGTCTTAATTTAGTCCCAGTTTTGATGTGGTGCATGCGGAGCTGTCAGTGCAACCAAGGGTGGACTATGCAACTTTTCTTGTGGAGATGTTTGCCATATTTGCCTGGAATGCTCCACAGTATGGCATTAAAGTTAACACAAACCTATTTACTTAATTGTGGTTGTTTTTATTGTTAAACCAAAAAATAACAGCATATTTTTGGGGATTTTTTTTTTTTTTGATTGCGTTTGTTGCACTGCAAAGCTTTGAAAAACATGTGTCCTTACTGTGAACAGGCTTGCGTCTCCACAAACCTGACTCGTATTTAACCTGGAGGTAAGGTACTGCACTGTACCTTTAAATAAATAAAAACGAGCATTCTGAATATGCGTTTTTGGTACATGTATTCCGTTACTTGTACTCAAGTTGGTGCTAACATTATTTTAAAGCCCC
>KN473224.1:0-11904 GCA_000787095.1 Periophthalmodon schlosseri
ATCATTTTTTACTTTATAACAGCTAAAATCATAGCATTTCAGCATCTATTTCACATTTAGCATTCACATTTGGCATACATTCAGTTCCTCTTGCGTGTGTTAAGTTGTTAATAGTGGTTGCATGTGTTGATGTAATGTATGTAGTCCATGCCAAGACATTATTGTTTCTTTGGATGCCCTCTGCCTGTTTAGAAGCTTGTATGTGTGTCCATGTAAGGGCAAAAAACAGCATTTGGATTTGAGTAGTGTAGATTCTTGTAGTTTTATGTCAGTCAGAAGAAATGTCGGCTGTTCAGTCTCCTGCTGTGAAAATTACCCAAAGATTTGATGAGGTTTTGGTCTGGTTTTAAATACTGTTTTACACCTTATTTAGTCCTGGATTTGTACTGTTTTAGAACAGGTTGCACTATTTTAGGCCAGTTTTAGGTGGCACCAGGGTCGGTCGGTAAATAACAAGAATTATAAATGTGTATGTTTTTTTTACTGTTGGTGCAATATTATAAGTCAAATTAAACAAAAACAGGGATGAAATCTGATTGGTCTCTTCCTAGAAACTGCCCTGCTGCCATTCAAGACCTGGTTTCTGTTTAAGTCTGTTTTAGTGTTAGCTTAGTCAAATTTTAGTACTAGCCATGTCCTAGTTAAACTCTACTTAAATTCTGATTAAATCTTGGTTTCATCCAACATTGGTTATAAATTAGCAATTGGCTTAGTATAATATTAATTTAGTCCTAGTTTAGACCTACAACATTGGTCCAATAATGACGTACTGGTTGAGTCCTGGTGTCTTATAATCTGTATGTAGTCCTTATTTTTATGATGTCATTTGAAGATTTGTCATTTTGGTCAGATTTTCTCCTGTTTTTGGTCTTGTGTGATCCCTTGGGTGCTGGGATATGGCAGATAGGTGCTGGGATAAGGTGGTGGGTGCTATGCGTTGCTGCTGCTTGAACACGGGGTGCTCTGGGTACTGCCGATGCTGGGGGCCGCGCTGCTGTTTTCTGAGACCGGAGGCTGGGGCTTCTGTACAGACTGTTGACCACTACTGCTCTCCCCTGGACACGAGAAAGAGAGACAACAGTATAGACATTACAATCACAGCTTCAAATGGCTTGGTTTTCACTTTTTATTTGTTTCACAATTTATGGAACATTACATTGTGAATTAGAAAGTTTTAGAATTGTTACATTTAGTTTTATCTATGTATACGCATCACATATTCAGGTTTACCTAAACAGACATTTTTTGCATGGATTTTAAAAATAATTCTCTCAAGGGATGGGCACACTACTACTACCACAACTACTACTAATGCATTCGTCTTATATAGAGATTTTCTAGACACTCAGAGTGCCTTATAATTTCATGCATTATTCATTCACTCTATACTAGGTGATGGTATGTAGCCACAGCTGCCCTGGGGTAGACTGACAGAAGTGGGGCTGCCAATCTATCACTCGCTCACACACCATATTTATGCTAGACAAGGTGGATGAAGTGTCTTTTCTAAGGACACAACAACAGTTTGTACTAGGACAGAGCTACTGGCGTCACACTCTGACACCTGGTATTCCCGGCGGTCTCCCATCCAAGTACTAACCAGGCCCGACCCTGCTTAGCTTCCGATGTTAGACAAGGTTGAACACTGACAAGGTAGAGTAGTGGTATAGTTTTAATTTTCAGTTCCACATCAGAGAAACACAAGGCATCATCTGGACTTGGTTTTGGAGGTGAAAACACTTACTTTCTCATCTTAAAGGGGCACTGCACAACTTTTCTGGCAGAAGGTATATGCCATTTCCTTGACTCCAAGGAGATGTTATTGCTTGGTCTAGAATGTTACTCAGTATGACATTAAACTTGTCTATCTTCATGAAGAAAAGCAAGCAGCACACCAGGCCAAGTTACTGGTCAGATCTGTGGATAGGTGAGCCAGCTCACAGCAAGACTGCATGTTGTATCAAAGGCATTTTTGAGCAACAAAAACATGTTAAGTAAGTAAATGCTAAATAGATCCGTTTAATGCCATACTGTCGAACAATAAAGGTAAGTAATAAAAGCAATAACATTTCCAGAGATAATCAGGTGGTGTACACGCCACTAGAAAAGTTACGCAATGCACCTTTAAAGACATCAATCTGTTTAAATTGAGTAAGTCACTGTTTTGTTAACACAAAGATCTACAGCAGACCAACACCCTGCTCTTTTGGAGGTTCACACATTGTCTCCAGCTGCTAGCATCTGTACATTTGACCTGATCGCCACGGTAACACAGCCCCGTCCCCTCATAGCAGAGACATGGGAACCCCTTTGTTTTGATAGAGTTCATTTGTGCCGTTATCTGTTTTCAATCATCTGGCTTTACACTCTGAGTCGGGCCGCTCTGACTTGGACTTCAACTCTGACGCGTTTATTGTTCTTGTGTCTAAATAAGCTTTTCATTTGAGAGGGACTTCAGGGGCCAAAGGAAAAGCACTGGTTTGTTTGCGAAAAAACATCTGCCACACAATAGAAGGAGCAACGCCAACAGCCTCTGGGGATGATTACAGTAGGCTATACAGCAACTGGGCTATACAACAAGAAGTTATGTATTAGCAATGCAGCAAAGTGGATTTTACAAAGATAAATGTGCATGCAATATGCTGCTCATAGTCTGACTAGGGCTGTGCATTGCAATCCAATTTTAATTCTGATTAGAATTATTAAACAAAACAATTACAAGAATTGTGTACTCAAAAACCAAATGTATTAACTTGTAATTAATATGTGCACTCATTCTGCCCAACAAAACCTAGGAAAAGTACTACAGTTTTAAAATGTGAATGCCAAAACAAAGATCTCATCAGATCTCAGAAGCTAAGCAAGGTTGGGATTGGTTGGTACTTGGATGAGATACTGCTAGCAATACCAGGTGCCACAGTGGGGTAGCAGTGGCAAACTGTTGTTGTGTCCTTAGGCAAGACATTTCACTCACATTGCTTAGTATGAATATGGTGTGTGAGTGAGTGGTGGTTAGAGGAACAGATTGCACCCTCTCTCTGATTAGCAGCCTCTGGAAATGTGCTATATACAACCAGTGCATCGCTATTACTTTCTCGAAAGGTAAACTTTTGGTGGTATACAAGCTGATTGTGGTTTGAAATGTAAGGTGATATGTTAATGAATAAATAAATATACAAATGTTGAAGTTGTAACACTAAGGACAACATAAGGGGATGAGGTTCTACTGTAGCTTCTGGCACTTGGGATGTTTTTGTCTTTCTGTGTCAGAAATAAGATGAACAATAAGTTAAACTGTCTGCATTTACTAGTATGGGCAAATTACATTTCTTATTATACTCTACTGCACGCCGTAACCTTCATATTATCAAAATGATCTTTACTTAGATTTTTTTTTTTTTTTTAAAAAAAAAAAAAAAATTACATTTCTTATTATACTCTACTGCACGCCGTAACCTTCATATTATCAAAATGATCTTTACTTAGATTTTTTTTTTTTTTTTAAAAAAAAAAAAAAAATTACATTTCTTATTATACTCTACTGCACGCCATAACCTTCATATTATCAAAATGATCTTTACTTAGATTTTTTTTTTTTTTTTACCACTCATTGTCTTTTTAAAGTGTAAAGTAAGAACAATGATTCAACAAAGCCAATCTCAAATTAGCCCACATTGCTCAAGCTATGTTCAGACAGCTTAAATTTATTTGTTCTCTGATTAGTTAAACATTTGAGTCAAACTTACAGTTGATCTTTTGGCAGGTGGTTCCAGCTTCCAACACAAGCCAAACAAATGTACCACGATAATAATCCAAATGTCCAATAATATACTATGGGGCTGATTTATACATTATCCATACCCTCACTGGCCATATAAGGAAATAAACTCAGAAAAGGCAGCTCGCCATGTTAAAGAAAGAGAAGCAATAATAGTTGCTATATTACTAAATTTGATTTGAACATTAAAATCAAAATCGTGCACACAGTTCCTTTAACATTTTGTTGAGTTTTGTATTTTAGTGTAAGGCCACAACAGCACATACTCAATTGGTATGTCGTTTGGCATGCAGTTCTTCATTATAATCAAATAAAGTATAGCACTGATGAAAACAGCAAGAACGTATCTGTACTCATGGTAGTAAGGTTGCACTATTTAACATTACTCCTAGTCTCCTTGGCGAAGTTATTACTTTGCCCGGATAGCTCCATAGTATGGCATTAATCGTATCTATCTTGGTTTGGGATTTTATTTCTTAAAGAATTACCTTGGAAAACATGCATTCTCACTGTGAGCGGGGTCGCCTCCACACTGATCTGACCAGGAATTTGGCTTGGTAGTATGTCACCATGGAGACTGATACGTTCAATGTGATAGTAGTAAATAGTATACATCTGTCACTATACCTCTACCAATATCATTCAAAATATATTAAGAGTTTTAGGTATTTTGATGGTGTTTTCCTTTCTGTTGTACTGGCCTAGGAAACACCTTCTTATAACAAAATGGGCTTCTAAAGCAAAGCCAGCACTAATATTGTTTTAGAGATAAAGCCTCTCAATCTTACTGTGTATTCATGCCAAAAACTATATTCTCACTGTAATACTACTACTACAAATTATACTATTATTACCACCACAGCAACTACTTGTAATATCACCATCACTACTGCTTTCACTACTACTATTACTACCGCCACTACAACAACTACTACTACTACCACCAGCACTGTAACTACTTGTACTACCACTATCCTTACTACTATAACTACTACTACTCCCAATGACACTATTTGTACTGCCACAATTACTACTATCACTACTACCACCAGAAAAAATACTACTTCTAATAATTCTACCCTGACCACAAATACTACAACCACAATCATCACCCACTACATTAGAACAATACTTATACAATATAACAATATAATCTAATTTCCATCCAAAAAACAGCTTCTCTCCTTAATGTTGACAAGTTAGTAAATAGTCCATAAATCTAACTTCTTGCTAGTCACTAATGGGAAAGTTCACTGGTATCTCTTGGGCAGATTGAGCAGTGCCTCTTCCTGTGAACCCCAACAAGGGATTTTCTTCACATTGTATTGGGAATATGGACCGACTGACCCCCAGCAGGCCTCCCAAATATTCAAAGACAGGAAGCCCCGCGTATATATTTACTCCGAACTTGGAGCGGTGTTTTTGCGGCCTGTGTGCAGGATGTTTAGCAGCTTTCTGGCACTGAAATCGGATATGGTTGTGGTCTTATCAGTGTATTAAAAGGGCAAAGGTCATGGTGTAAGGGGGGAGGGAGGTGAATAGGGGAGTTGGGACCAACCTGTGTGGGAGTAGATGAACCACAGAGCACCGGTCAAAAGAGCCCCGATCACAAACGCGGCGAAGGCAATGCCCACCACTGTCGGAGTGTCCAGCACATACAAGGAATCTGGGAGAAAACAATTCATAAACATTTATTTTAAAATGTTTGGTATAGGAATTTGGTACATCTATCTTACACAAGCTAAACCTTGAATAATTTATTCTAGTTATTCTATTTGCCAATGTCTGCCTTTTTCCTTCCAATGCGATGATATTATCGCATTGGAAAGAGTTATTCTATTTGCCAATGTCTGCCTTAAGAAGTCAAAACTACTTAAATCAAGGTAATTACACTTTATATAAGTAATTATAACTTTGTGAAATATTATGTTTTTGCAGTGAATAGTACATTGGTGTCAGCAAACTTGCTTCTAACTGATTCACAATACAGTAGTCTACACACTAGTCCCCTAATATCTTCGAATACTGTAATACTGTAAATTGAGAGACTTTCCAAAACCGACTAGAATAAACGTGTGCAGATTTACTCCCAGATCAACAGTAGTTGGCGCCAATTGTTAATTTATCAAAAGTCAACTAAAATATTCTGTGTAGTGTTGATATATTTCCCATTTATGAGAGGGACAGACTTATTAACAATTTAGTCTGAAATGAGTTGGAGTGTTCATGGACATACTTCCATTGTTTGGGTGCGGGGGGCTTGGCGTCCGAGAGGGAAGAACTGAAAAACAAAATGAGAAAAAAAAACATGTTAATCATGGCACATTATTTTTTACTGTCTAAAAACCGTGAAAGACAAAACTAGTTTATTTTAAATGTTTTGCAGTGGTCCAAAGTTATTCTTCAGTCACCTTATGCATTCAGAGCATCATAATTATTCACCACAACAAGTTTAAAAGCACTTTTCACAACTTTCAAAAGCTAGAGGTGAATTTTGCAGTCATGGTAATGCTAACAGTGCACTTTCTGATTCTCGGTCGATAAAAACACAATAATTAGATGAAGACAGCACAAAGCAGTCACTTTCTGACCTTATGAGCTGCTTTTACAATATATCTGTGCTGGGGCAAGACCAATTTTACTCAACTACAAGGAAAAAAATCAGGTACAGCCACTTCGGTGCAGTGCCCTACATTATGTCCTTGCATTGAGGTCCACACAATGGCCGCTATGAGCTGGTTGTGAGTTTGCTGGCAGCCGCAGCCCTCACAAACATGGCCCCGTGCTGATATTACACTGTGATGATAAGAGGTCCCTCAGGAATGCAGAGAAGTGAAAATACTCAAAGGGCAGCTGTAGGGGCAATGAACCCAGTGCCTTGGACCACATTTTGATAAATATGTGTGTAAGATTTTGTTTTATATTTCATAAACTTGACTTAAGCATGTTCTAATTAAAATATAGCTTTTACTGATAACAATTGTAGTGCTAAATTTAATTACAAAAACATTGGACATTATGGCCAAGTTGTTTCTGTTATAATTTGGTGTTTTTGTTCTCAAGATGATTATCCAATCACAAAGCAGAATGAGCCTCACATGAGCCTCTCACCCAGGTTCAGTTGTGATTGTACTACCTTTTTTAAACCAGTATAGAGCACAGGTTACATACAGTTCCTTTAAATACAGAAAGCTTTTGAGAAAACATAGACAAACAGAAAAATGTACTTTTAAAAAGATTTTCATAATCCTGGCAAGATGACTCACTGTTACTAGTAGGGGGTCCCCTACTTGCCCTCACTGCTTGTTGCCATAGAAATGTTTATTTCTGTGCCTGCAATGTTTCACAATATGGCATCAAATAAACTCTCTTGCATTTATTCAATTACATGTGTTTTGAGATGAGGGAGTTATGCCATGGAATGGAAATGGAAAATTTCAGGCCGAGCATTAACATCTGCACAGAGACAAGTAGATGGCAGACCCTTAGTAGAAAAGCAGAAAAAAATAACACAGCAAACAATATGTTTGTGGATTTTCAATATCTTGTAGTGGACCATCCTTTCTTGCAGACTTGATGCCTATAGTTACATTATTATAGTAATCTTCCAAGCATATCTCAAGTTATTCATGCATCTCTATACAAAAGTATATTATCCAGCAGAGCGAGAGAGAGAGATATGAGCACAATAAATGGACTGTTTCATTATGTTTAGTAGCTTATCGTATCCAGTGCTATTGTCCCTTGTACGTGTTCAGCCATGCCTGTCTCGCGGGGCAGATAAGGCTGGCAGGACGTCCTCTGACCTCGCTCCAGCTCAAATGAAGGTCCCCTCGGATGGCCTGTCATCGCCCATTATGTGTGCGCCCAGGGACCCAAAGGTGCTGCTCCCAGAATAGTCCTCATTGTAGCAGAGTCTTGGATAGGAACCAGGGACCAGAGCCCTCAGCCCGGCCCTGGACAGTGCAGGCTTTGTGCGGTTTGGTAAGGCTTCATTATGAGCTAATTTGACTTTTGAACGGCATCCAGGGGGATAATAAAAGGCTAAACATTAGTGGTCCGAGGCACTGGGTTCATCTTGACACAACACAACATACGAAAAGAGTTACTGTACTGTCTGAGCTCTCCGAGCAATATCCCAATATGCAGATTTGACCAATATTGATGAGTATTAAATGTTACAAGATATATACAAGATATATGTAAGACCTTAATAGTATATACTTCAAATAATGTACAATAATTCAATATGCACACCTACACATTTAGGTCACAGAGTAAAATGTTTATGATACCACCAACTTACAGGCCACATCTGTGGAGTGGCAAGCCTGCTCACAATCAGTATGCATGTCAGGCTTCTTTGAGTATAAAAGCACCCGTGATTATATAAATGCAAGATACATTTGTTTGATGCCATACCAAACTTTTTGGGGGATAGCAATAACATCTGTGGAGACAAGCAGGCAGGAGACCCCCCACTAGAAAAGTTACATAATGAAAATGTAATAAAGTTAATTAAAAGGTACAATATGAGACATGGAAAATGTGAATTTCACTTTTTTCATGGAGTGTTTTGATATGGGTATAGGTTCCAATGTTTATATATTATTATAATTCCTGTATATTTGTCATAAACTGTACAGTCGTCTCTGACACCTGTGTTATCTCTTAACCTAAAAGCTGCTTAAACAGAACACTTGTAATAACTACAATCATCATTTGTTTATTTAAGGTCAAGGAGTACTTCTATGTAATGACATATTTATTTTACACTGTGTGTTCATTTTGATTATATATCAGACAGTCATAATCTAATTTTTGTAAAAATCTTGTACATTTATTCATCAAATTGAAACCAGAATTTGGCTCTGATCTTGGCATTAACACACATCATTTAATCTATTACCTGAAAATTTCCATATTACACATTGTATGATGCTATTAAACATTTCAAAGACATGGCTTTCATTGAGGTAACTGTTGGCAGATCTCCCCATATTAAAGTACTTGATAGCACTAGTAATATTTGTACCATGTTAACTTTGCTGACCATTACCAGATGCATAAGGTGATAACTTTTTATAGTTTTAGTGAGGCAATAACTCTTTTTGATCGCTCAGGCTGTGAAGTTGTGATGTTTTTCCATTTGCCCGGCTGGCCACAAGTGACCCTCTTTGATTTGGGATCAAGCTGAGCGCGGGCTGCTGTCCAGGGCTAGCTAGTGCCGGGTTCTTGAAAGGGGGCTTGTTTTGTTTGCCAGGGCGGTCCATGAGAGATGTCTCTGTGTTTGAAAACATGGGCTTTGAAATACAAGAGTTTTTATGATGTTTATGCCACATATCTATGTTGACCTAATCCAGGCCATGGAAAATAACTGCACTAAGTACCAAGGCCGTCACTATGGCTAGCTAAAGTGTTACCTTTAAATTTCAAAGTAACAGCAGTACAACTATAAGTACTCTACTGACTGAACCACAAATTAACCAGTAATTCATTGTTACTATGGACACTTTTTAAAGTTTAGATGTTTAATATGTACACTTATGTCAATGAAAGTGTGAGAGGGGTCGTCTTTACACAGATCTGTAACTTGACCTGATGACCTGTTTTTTTAATTTAAAAAGTTACATACTGTGGCTTTAATAAGCATGGGACAGTGGTACAAAATCTAATCAAACACACTGAATTGCTGTTATAAATAGCGAGCCTATTAAAAATTTAATTCGTACAAGGTTAAATAGTTGTAATTCTCAACAGCATACTTACAATGAAGGTTGAAATTGGATTACCCCTGTCTACATATCTGTGTGTTTTCTCTGGCTTCAGACAACATGAATTCAACAAGGACTTGCACTGACCACAGCTGAGGTCATTGCTCCGAGGGGATCCTGTTGATTTACAAGTAAATTTGGACTTTTGTGAAATCACCCCTTCTCGAATTAAGTCATAATTACTCATTTTCTTCATCTCCGTGGTTACCTCAACCTCCTCTGACCGCTCGCACAGCTTCAGAGATAGAGCCAGCGATGATAGAAAGGATATGATTTGGCTTGAATTCAAAAGTGGCCAGGTTTTTTGCACATATACTGTAAGTTCCTCCCCCTTTGGAGTGGAAAAAGAGGCCACGAAGAGCCCCTAAGTGAAAACAACTGGAACTGAAGAGGTTTTTCCACCGATCTCTTCAAATTGGCTCTCAGCTTTAGTCAACCACAGCTAGTGAACTGTACATACACATACATAATAAAGACTATTGTGAGCAGATGGTATAGGAAAATAAGAGGGGGGATGTCAACATGGAGCCAAGTTATGAATTCAGCAAAACATGTTTTATTGTGGTGTTTTTAAGCTTTTTGGTGAAATATTAAAAGGTACAGTATGTAACTTTCTGGAGTTGGCACATCACCTCTCATTTTCATTTATCTTTATTTCTACAGAGAGAGCCCAATGAGAGTACCAGACTCTCCTGTTAAAATACAGTACAAATCTTATCTGTTTGTGTGTGCAGTTTTTCAGGCATCATTTCTTTCTCTAATTAAACTTGCAATTTCTATGTTGAACCAAGGATTGTTACAGTTTTTCATTAACTGTGTTTCTTTTAGGTGCATGTCAGTCTGCAGTTTCATTAAATGTATTAATATGAGTGTGTCTTTATCTAAATTTCTCTGGTCAGGTCTAGTCAGAATAGAAATGAGATGTATGAGATTGTATGAGACCTGCTCTATTCCATGGAAATAGAATGTTAAAACCAAGCTTCTGAACTTTTTCAATGGTGATAGGTACGTTTTATGCCATACTGTGGAAGATTATAGTGAAAGGAACATTTCCATGGAAACAAGAGTCAGGTTTGTGGAGATGCAAGCCCGCTCACAGTAAGGACGCATGTTTTTCTGTGTTTTTCAGTGCAATAAACATAACAAATTGAAAAAAAACCCAAAACATGCCATGTCTATTTTTTGGCAAAAAAGGTGTGTACTGTGGCTTTAAACTCCCATGACTCTTAATTTCTCCTGTGGATCAATATAATTTCTCTAAACTATATGTCATATTTAAGACTTTTTTAATTGGACAATATGTATTTTTTGTTATTCTGTATTCTGTTCCCATCCGGCACAACACATGAAAGAACTTACAAAAGCTATAACTGCTGGGTTTCATTGAGTGGGTTACAGTTACAGCACTATTGGAAATATGCAATTTTTGGTTTGAAAATGGACATTGTCACTAATATAAATGATTAGGTTCAAAATTTGCACTGACAATTAACCTTCTAATAAATGTCAGTACTGAACCAAGGAGGAAATTTTGGATTTTATGCTGAAACAACCAAAAAAGAAACTGGAATTGACTCCTCCTCTCTCCTCCTCTCTCCTCCTCTCTCCTCCTCTCTCCTCCTCTCTCCTCCTCTCTCCTCCTCTCTCCTCCTCTCTCCTCCTCTCTCCTCGCTCCTTCCCTCTCCTCCTCTCTCCTCCTCTCTCCTCCTCTCTGGTCTTTCCTCCTCTCTCCTCTCTCCTAACAGTGTCATTTGGCAGAGGTTTGCAGTCGGCAACATACCCACATGCTAATTATACAGTGCATTATTACCTAGACCAATGGCGTAATTCAACCAACACTGGGCCAACCATAATGGCACGCTCCCCATAGCTTTGAATGAGACCATTGCAGTGCATTCTCCTGCTGTTTTCTATCCTAAATTCACAATTACAGTATATGTGTCTTATTTGACAATGGGAATTGCTGTGCTTTTTCCATATGTCTCTTAAAACTTGGCCGCAGCATTAGCCAGCCACACGCTAACACATTAAAAAAAGAATTGTGTAGAGGCATAAATGTAAACAGACGTACAAGCACCAGTAATGCTAACCTATAGAGAGCAGCTAATGACAAACACATGTGGCAAAGATGTGTTGTTATTAGTGGTTTGGGTCTCATTCGCGGACTCCATCAAAACTATTTTGAATTGTATGACTGTATGTATGATTGTAACGTAGCATTTATATCAGTAGTTCTCAAACTTCACATCTAACAAAAGATTTGGCTTTCCAAGTACCACCAGATCGAAACCTGGTAGGGTTGTCAAAAGTATCAAAAATCAGATACTAACTGATACTAAAACTAGTATTGAA
>KN473224.1:12003-24738 GCA_000787095.1 Periophthalmodon schlosseri
TTATCACTGTGAATCGGAATCGGTATTTCGTGTCGATTCTGTTCTTTAGTATTGAAATCAAGTTTGAAATTTTAGTATTGTGATAACACTAAAACCTGGTCTATAATGAGAAAATTTCAGCACTAAACAAAGACAAAACCAAGCATAACATTGGACTACATCATTGCTTTAGTACTTCAAGCCAATAAATCACCCAAAGAAGGACAAAAATGTGGACAAAAGTGACTAAATTAAGCAAACATAAGAACTGTGGAGGACCTTGCATACCAGTGAGATTGTCAGTGGTACCAAAATTTGGGAACTATCAATCTAAATATCAAATAGATTTTTTTATCTAATGTATTTATTGTTAAACAGTTGAAATTTCACTATGATAATCAATGGCTGCTTGTTATCGCTGATCCCTTCTATACTAATACTACTAATACTAATTTACAAGAACCTAAATACAATGCAGTAATGTTATAATTATCCATGTCATAGATACTTGTAAAAAGATGGTATGCTGTGTTGAAGCAAAAAAGAGAAATTATGAAATTTCAAATTACTTGCTCATGAATTCATCCAAATCTGTGCAAATTGTTTTCACTGTTTATTCTGATTGTGATTGTGCCAGTTTGGATCAGGTTCAGAGATTGTGAAAAGAAATTCAACTTATTGTGTATATGGGACAAATGTACCCATATTGCAATACAGCATTATGATGTATGCCGAATTACTTTGAGTGCTAGTATAATGTGTAACTTGCCTGTGATACCGGGTTCAGTGGATCCGCCCAACACCACTAAAGGCTTGGTAACAGTCTTGGTGTTCAGCATCATCGCCATGATCCTATCCACTGACAGAGAATCACACGTTTCACTGGGCTGTAAGCACTGAGAGGGAGGAAGGAATAAAACAATTAAAGAAGATTCAAATGGTCAGCAAACTAACAAATAAGAAATTAGCTATATACAGTATAGTGATGTATAGTGATGATTAGTGATGTATAGTGATGTATAGTGATGTATAGAGATGTATAGTGATGTATAGAGATGTATAGAGATGTACAGTGATGTATGGTGCGTAGCGCATACACATTCAAATGATAAAATGTTTGATAAAATTTGATTAATAATATTACTAATGCATTAGTCTTATATGACGCTTTATTAGATGATCAAAGCGCCTTTACAATTTTATGCATTATTTATTCACTCCACACTTGGTGGTGGTAAGCTACTATTGTAGCCACAGCTGCCGTGGGGTGGACTGATGGAAGCAAGGCTGCCAATCTCGGACCATCACCAATCACTCACACACCACTTTCATACTAGGTAATGTGGGTGAAGCGTTTTGCCTAAGGACACAACAACAATTTCCACTAGAGCCACTGCTGCCCTACTGTTGCACCTGGTATTCCCAGCAGACTCCTGTCCATGCACTAACCAGGCCCAGCCTTGTTAGCTCACAAGATCTGACGAGATCGAGCACTGACATGGTGGAATGGATATCATTATTGATTTATGAATGAGAAACTACATTTGTACTTTATCATTATTAAGAAAAAATACATATAGTTTACTATATGTAAAGTATTTTGGATGATGTAGCAGAATGGATGCAAAAAAAAAAAAAAAGATATTACAGAATGTTTCAATAAATTTCATTCCAATCCACAATAACACCATTTTTGTTTATAGAACCCAGAGGCATAAAACATAAACACTACCATTGAAATCTTTGTACTTGACAGCTTATGGCTCAATAACTTGGGGATTTGCATTGTCTGGCCTCTCCTATGGTGTGTTACATGGAGATTGTCTACACAGAATCTCTCTAACACCCCTGACACACTGTAATAAAAGCAGTGCAGTAAATCTCTGGACATCTCACCACTGGCAACGATTCTGAAGATTTCTTGGAGCATAGCGACATCTCACAGTGCAGGAAGAGCAGAGATGCATTGAACTTTGAGTTGAAGTTGAAACTGAAGGTCTTCTTTTCGCTCTGGAGGTTCGGGTCGGGGTAGAATTTGACAGAGTCGTCTGTGGGGCAGACGGTTTCGATGAGGAGGTGGTCAGAGGAGCTGTGGGGGTTGGAGTTGGGGGAGATGTGGCATGAGATGATGGTGAAGCTCAGGTCCGGGTCAGAGGTGCTGGAGGTGATCTGATGAAGAACATTAGGGAGCGGTAAGAATTATCAGTCACTGTGCAGATATTAGCTTTGGTGACATTTTTTTGTTTGAGTAAAGGCGAAGGGTCAACGCTAAACTACCTACTACATTGCAGAGTTTGAGATGATATTATAGCCTACTAGGGCTGTCAAAAATATCAAAAATCAGATACTCATTTGAGTAGGTATCGAAACTAAAAACATCAGATTCACAGGACAGAAATGAACCTTTCCAGAATAGCTTTAGAATGAGCTGTATCAGAACAAGTATAAGACCACATAGACTAGTATACGCCCATGGACCACATGGAAGCGACCTAGACGACTGAGGGATTACCCAGATATAAGACTTCAGACTGGTAAGAAAATACTACAATTTAATTTTGAAAATTACATTCTATATCAAGTATCAAGAATCAAGTCTATTCCTTAGTATTGAAATCTAGTTTGAAATTTTAGTATTGTGACAAAACTATAGCCTACAGTGGCTACAGTTACATCCACAAGCAAAATCGTATTACTATTATTATGAGATTTTTGGAGTTTTATGGTTATTAAAATGACATGTAAACAGCCAAATCTGATGCAAGTAATCAGATTTCTTTCTGATCATGGTCCCTCAGATCACTCACATCAGATTGATGCATTTTTCAAGTCATTTGGATCATCTTAAGGGTCCAGAAATCAGATAATAAGATAATAAGATTTTTGTGTGCATGTAAACATGGTCATTATTTAACTGATAAAATGGCAAGCAAAGTTATTATAATAGTGTTATAATGCTGATTTTTGTTTGGATAAAAGGCTAAAAAATTAAAGTTTCCACAGATCTTAGTCAACATTTATAGATTCAACCTGATAATGTAGCCAGAATTTATATCCAGACACACATTAACTGCATACTAAAACTGTGAGGACTGAATGTTGTGACCTGAAACCAGTCATCAAAAATATGTCTTATATTGTAATATGATATGAACAAAATACAGCCCCTGCCTTCAAAGATCGTGACTACAAGAATAAGCCTGCATACAGATTTTTGTAAATGTAGCAGAATATTCAACGGCAAATCATGTTTTTTCCTCCCTTTTTTGTTACTGGAAAAAAAGAAAAAATTGAGGATCACGAACCTAAACTATGACAAACTATTGTAAATAATGTATAGGTGGCCTTTCATTTCCTTGGGCAGCTTTTTTGGAAGTCTTATATAGCCTATAGATTTTTCTGTCACTTTTGAAAAACAAAATGATTTTGCGCACAATAAGACCCATACAACTCCACTATATAGAAAATAAAAACATCCCAAAGAGGCTGACACAGTAACTGAAAAAACAGTGCAGACAAAGCATGATTTGTAGTATTGTAGTAAAATTACATTTGACAAAATAATGAGGGGCTACAATGACTGCTTTCAGAGAGGGCTGCAGAGAGTGACTAGAATTAAGTGCTTTGGCTTCTAAATGCAATGTGGAAAAAAGAAAAAATAACAATGGAATTGTTTATGGAGGAGGAGTTGTATTCATTTAAACCTGGTGGATCCAAACACACATACTGTTTACAATTCTTTGAAAATGATGTTGCCAGTACAGACAGATATTGGCCCTGCTCGAAAACTTAATGCCAGACTGTGAAAAGCATGTTTCCACTCTGAACCACAGAGCAGCCCCTCTAGTCATTATCCATCCTATTTTCCCCTTAGATTTTCAACAGATCTGCTTCCTAATGATGGCTCTATCTTACACTAAACAGGGGCAGGCTATTGAATAAAATGCATTCAACCATAGATACCTATATTGTAATAGACCCTGATACATTTGACAATATTCTATACAAAACTGCATCATAAGACGAATAAATACCAATATATGCATTATGCATTTGTAATAATCTTTAAGAAATTAACTTGACAAAAATATGGTACACTGACTGCCAACATGCACAAACAGTTAAACACAGCAATGTTTTGTGCACCAAATTGTCTGTATGTGGTTGTGGTACTTCAAATGCCATCCACAAAGAAATAATACTTTTAAACATACAAAGTCACAAGGTTTAAGATAGACATGAGCTGAATATTTGTATTAATTTGTATAGCAACTGAACTGATAAATCAGTTTTGATATTGACACATGCAACATAAAATTCAATGCAATATTGCATTTTTTTCCAGAATCGACTTAAACAAAAGGCCACTCGGCAGTGCTGGCTCCAGTTCAGACTCAGCTCTCAGCTCAGTGTGAGATCTGGTTAACAGTACAGTTTTTATAACTCTCTGGTCTGTGTCCACACTGTCACTGAGGATAAAACAATTATTTAAAACACTTTTTCTACAAAGTTATTCGCGTAAATGTAAGAGAATAACCGAGGGGAGATGCCGGCAGCTTTGGGGTAGAACTGAGGAGGTGTGTGCGCAAACCTAGCCACTTCTCATAATCACACGGATAGTCAAAACACTATTCGCGTGATTATGAGAAGAATTCAAACTCCAGACTAAATAAACACAGTATATATACCCATTCATCCAGTCTCAATGTATATATGCTATAGGCTTATTTAGATTTAAGTATATTTCACAGGAGGGCACATACACGTAAATAACGACAGAAACACTACTTACTCAGGTTGTAGTTTTCTTAAGAATAACACACAATTTTGAGACAACAGAATATCATTATGGCTGAATAGATAGGCACTCTTTTGGATTCTGAGGTATGTTATTCACAGATTTACACCCTACTATTTTTACAGTGTATATTGTTGTCAGCTACCAAGGCTGACTAGAGACACTCTACAAACTCTATGAGACAAAATCACAAGGGAGAACGAGTTTGGATGATCTATTAACGGTGCACTGCGTAATTTTTGTGAGTCCACCGGTTGCATGTCTCCATGTATATGTTATTGCTTGGCAATCTAGAACAGACCTGAGCATTTTAATCCTACTACTAGTTTTTATAATTAAATTATCACGTTGGTCCAGTCCTCCACCACATGCATCGATTTGGCCATTTGAAAAAACAAATGCCCACCCTTCATGTAGAATATTCCATGGTATGACATTAAACTTGTCTGACACGAACTAATTCTACTTTCATTTGCTTTCTGTTTTTATATTTTGGCACATAACTGCAGTGTTAATTAAGGTTAAAGCTAAGGTTAAGATTAAGATACACTTTTACTGTCCCTGTGGGGAATTTTGTCCTGTGCATTTGACCCATTCTTCAATGCTTCAATATCAATTAATACTGTATAACTGGTTGAGAGTACTGACCTCTGTAAATGAAGCTGCATTATACGTTCAAGATGACTGTACTTCCTACCTTTCTGCTTTCTCCTGTCACATGTCTGTTATTGTCAACCAATCACAGCCTGCTATCTTTGCCTCCCAGTTGTCTGAACCCATTTTAGATACATAGCTTGGCCTCTTCGTCTCCTCGTTTTACAATAACAAAAAGGTATAGTGTATTACCTGGACATAGACTTGCAGGTTTTGTGACACTGTGTAGAAGGCCTGTCGCGAGGGGTTGCTGAATGGCAGATTGTTGTACAGCTCCATACTGAAGGACACATTGACCGGGTTAGGCCTCTGGGGTTCGGTCATTATCCTGGGCAGGAATTCTGAAGAGTCTGGCTTTGTCGAGTAGCTGCAGTTGAACTAGAATATAAGAATAATGAGCAATATGGAGATGGTATTAACACATAACTATGACAACTGTGAGGAAGTGTTTTGTGAGATATGATTTTTCTTTAATCTGTCGATGGTGTCTTAGTTGAGCAATTTTTTATTAGTGGACTAATGATCATTTTTTGCGTGTGATTCTAATAATATTAATAAAAAACAGACCCCCTTCATTGTGGTCTGAAAGTGAAAGATTCTGCTTGGACAGGTTATGTAAGCAGTGAAAAAATAAAAATAAATCTTGACCCATATGGAAAAAGGTACAATGCTAAAGCCACTACTATACAATACTAGCACCAAGGGACTCTGGGAAATGTAGTTCTCTTCCAACTGTGCATACATATAAAACCTCTCTTCCTTTCTCTCTCCCTCTCTCACCATGATGACAGAGGGGGGATCAGTGCGGTCCGGGGCAGCCTCTCTGGGAAACAGTCTGTCTTCAGAGTCCAGATCCAGATCAAACTCCGAGGGTCCACCACTCCCGTCTTTGGACTCAGCATGACTAACAAAAATCTGAGGGGCAAAGAGAGGAAGAGACGTGAGAAAAATCCAAACTTGGGCAAAATGCTTCCTGGAATATAAAGATTTTTCTGGAACAATATGTAAGAGATTGGTTAAAGTGCATATGACAGTTTTTCATGCTGTTGTAATAATTACTTGATGGGATAGTACCTTTATATTATCATAGTTACTTATATAGTTTTAGTATATATAGTATAATTTATTGGAGTTTTACATCAGTTAAGAGGCGGTTTGTGGACAAAAAAAGTGGAGAAGCACGGTACAAAAATACAGGAAGTGGCAGTACATTCTAAAACGGAATACCTCTACCTATGTCACCAATACCAAAAATTCCATCCACAATGCAGAAACAATTTACATGCAAGGAAGGTCTTTTTATGGCAATTTAAACAAAATAAAGGTGTTGTCATTAGATCAGACATTGGCTTTCAAATATTGGTTCAGCCAATATCCTGTTGGACATATAAATTGATACTGAAGACTATTTACAAGTCGTAGTTGCCCCAGAACGTAATATATATATCATAATATTAGATTTTTTTAACCCCTAGCTGTTCAGCAGTCACTTATGGGAAAAATACCAACTACATAAGACATTTGGGTAAGTTTTGTCTTATTTTACTTTTGTTTTCAGCAAAGAAATGCTATTTTCAGTCTTGGCACTGGTATCGGTTGATATCAGGTATTGGCTAACCTGACATATGCACATTAAAGGAAAGAAATCAGAATATCACATGAATACAGCACATGGACTTATGGGTGTGTCTGATTTCTCAACAGATCCAAGACAGGAAATAGTGTGTGAACTAGATATAAACCAGGACTTTCATTCATTGAAATTATGCAGTTGGATCACAACTGTCCAAAAATAATAACACATCGAATGTGTTTCTGATTTCAGACCAGACTATGGGAGAGCTATTTTTCAGTTATGAAGTGAGATATCAGGGGGAAAAAAATGAATGAATGTTGCACAAAAATGTAAAAGGAATTGAAAAAAAAAATTATAGTTTCCATTTCATCAATATTGTACCCATGAAAAGGATAGATTGAAGTTAATAGAAAGTAATAATACATAAGTTTTATATAGTGCTTTCAGTCAAATAATGTATGTTTTGTGGCTAACTTGTCTCTAACATGTGTCACCAACAAATTAGATTACAATGAGAGAATCCCATGACTTCACCATAGGGACTCACCAAGGGACAAAAAAAAATCATGTTTTGAATTTCTCAACAGTGAGGCTGTATCAATCTCTCAAAGTTTTCACTGGCTTTAAGAAAAATGACACAGCCGGCTTCATAACACCTCATATTTTACTGCATTATTGCTTAAAATCAAGTCTTAAACAACGCCAGGAGGGTCGCCCTCCTGCCTGTCTACTTGGAGCTGTTATTGCTTTGCCCGGAAAGTTCCATTATATAGCATTAAATTTCTTCATGGAGACAAGTAAGGCCAAGTCAAGTCTACAGGTCAGATCTGTGGAGGAAGAATGGTTGTTTTTCCAAGATAATTTTTTTCAACAATAAAAACAACTGACGATAGATAAGTTTAATACTATACTGTGAAACATTCCTCTGTTTGGACCCCTCAACAGAAAAACTACCCTTAAAGAACACATACTATACAAAATTCACTTTTTTGAGCCGTTGTAATGTTGTCCCCTCCCCCTATCAAAACCATACCTGGAGTTGTATTTTTGCTTAATTCTTACTTGTTTAATTAATCCATTAATGCAAAGTCATCTTCTCTGAGCAAAAAAAAGCTCAATTCGCAATTTGCCTGTTTTGTTGCATCACAGATAAAGTTCTTAGTAGTTTTTAAGCCAATCAACCAACTCCAGACTCATTCTGCAATCAAATTGTGTTCACCACGAACAAATTGGAAACTGAGGTGAAGTGTAGAAAGTATATTTTCCAAATGCAGACATTATAAGTTGAAAATGTGAAATACTAATCCCAAGCTGACCTAAAACATGTTTAAAAGGAAATTAAAGCCAGAAAAATGCATAATATGTTTTCTTTAAAATGTGATTAAAAAGGAAATAAACATTTTAGTGGATTCTGGTGTCCAAAGTTTGCACAACAGCTGACCTTGGACAGAGGCCGAGCTCTGAACAGCCACAGTGTTGTTTGAATGTGATTACAACAGAGGAAGTGATTCATCTGAGCCTGTCCGAACAAAGACACTCACAGAATTCCACAATAATGAGGTTAACTGGTGACTTGTCAATCCAATTTCAGATCCTACCAAACTCTTATGGGAAACATTGTAGCAGATAAGGCCATCAAAACCATCTTAGTGCTGAGGTTAACCTCAGCACTAAGATGTCTAAAATGTTAGTGTAAATGTCTGTAATGCAAGTATCGGTATGGCAAAGATATCCCTGAAAACCCAGTGTTTTGGTTGTCCGCTGGCATAGATTCAAAGTTTATTTTCCTTCCCATCAGGGCTTCAAATCAAATTGCTTTACGACAGATTTGAAAAGTAGAGGAGGTACTTCTTTTACCCTCGCTTGCATTTAAATAAGCATCTTTGGGAAATCCTTCAAACTTAAAGCCCCATTATTTAACTTTTTAGCCAAAAAACAGACAAAAATAAACTTTTTTTTTTTCATTTTCTTTGTTTTTATTGCACTGAAAAATGTGTCCTTACTGTGAGTGGGCTTGCTTCTCCACAAACCTGACTTGGCCTGGAGGAGGGCCTCATCTTGCTGTTTCCATGGAAATGTTGTCGCTTCTTCCACAGTATGGCATACAACATATCTATCTCCATGTAGAATGTTCAGAAGTATGGTTTTAACTTTTCATGGAATCATGTAGGTTAACGTGCCACCCCCAAAAAGTTGCATAGTGTTGCTTTAACTAAGAATGCTAAATAAATGCAACATGGTGTTTTGTTTTTTTTTTTTTTTTTTTTGTTTAGTTCATTGGTTATATTCTATTATGGATAAATTATGTTGAGATGTTGGATTTTTCTATGGCAGCTATTTTAACCCAGAAGTGGAGAAGATTAATCATTAACATTTGCTTTAAAAGTACCAATTCTATCATAGAATTTTGGAATATAACAGATTAGACTTATAATTAGACTAAAAAAATGTTTTGAAAATCTGCAGATTTTACTTCCTAGTTATACACAGCAGATGTGCCATACGTCAAAGTAATTCTATAACTGTTACCTAGCAACCATAATGTTAACAAGGACCAAAATAGGTATGATTAGACAAATAAAAATGAATGACAACACCTTTTTGTTAAATGAATGTTTAAATAGCCAGAAAAATGCCTTCCTTGTGCTTAAATTGTTTGTTTGAATTTTCGGTGTTGATGACATTGGTAGAGGTACATTTTAGAAGTCAGCGCTACTTCCTATATTTTTGTACTTTTCTTCTCAATTTTTTTCTCACAAACTGCCATGTAACTGATGTAAAACTATGATAAATATTTCTCACCAAACCAAATAAGAACTAGAAAAATATTAAAACCTGTCATATGAACTTTAAACAGTAGGCCACTTAATGAGAAAACAAGTTGAAAACAAGTAAAGTTAGCTTTGCTAACCTAGCATGTTAAATATTATAAGCTAAAATTGATTGTTATAATTACTAAAATAATACCAAACCATCTTTAATACATACAGAGTTGATGTGTAGTTTAGTGGAGCCGCCTTGTATGGGATAAACAGCGGTCATGCACCCATCCAGAGGGGTCTCCAGCCTGTAGTGTGTTGTGTTCACTGTCGCTTTGCAGTCTGGGTCCTGAAGAGTGATGCTGGCGTTGGTAAATCCGTATGCCTGAGAAGAGAGAAAATTTGTGGCTAAATTGAATAAAGATCAAACAGTGAATTTTATGAGGTCATTTGGAGAACTGTTAAAGTGCAGAGAGCTCTCTGGAATAAACAAGGCCCATAAGGTGGTCTAGTCTCAGATCCAGGTTTTTCTAATTACAATCAGTGCCAGTTTCCAGTCTGTGATGTGGGCTAATACGTTCACACTCCAAATGTTGTGAAATGTCTCCCTCTTTGACGTCATACTCACATCAGCAAAGTTTTATTTATCAGCAAATAAGGCCTATGATTCAGCCGGTAGTCAACCTCCTGATAGAGAATATTTACAAATAAAGTTGTTGTTTTTTTTTATTTCATTGAGGCTCTGTTGCTGTTCCTCTATAATACCAGATGGTGTCCAGATAATGGGATTATAAAAAAAAATAATAAAAAAAATCGTGAAAAAAAATCGATAAACGTGATTAGGCACTGCAGCTTTATTTATCAGGATTCTGCAATAGTTATTAGACAAATGTATTTACATATTTGTCTTAAGACATTATTGACTGATTAAAAATGGGATTGAAATCAAACTACATCATGTAACTTTTATTACCATTGTTGGCTTATGACTTTCCTTTATTTTTGACAGTGACATGCTTCATTAAGAAGCAGGTTTTTAAGTCTTCTAAATAACTTTTAAAAATGCAATGGATAAGTAAATGAAGCTTAGAATAATTGCTAATTATCTAGCGAATAATCAATTAGTTCTTTAGATTGCAAAAGGCCCATAAATATGAGTTTTTTTACTCAATTTAACCAAGAGCCAGATTCCCCTATTGATTAAACTGTATTTTACCATGAAATATTCAAAAAGTAAATGCACAAATGTGATGATTTCTATTAGTGACTGGAGCCAGGAACTCGCTGTATTACAACTGAAATCTGCATTTTAACACCATCTGTATCAAATATTATTAGCCACTTGAAACCAAGAAATACGTCACCTGAAACCAAGAAATATTGGTAGTTTTCAGATTCCAAAATGTGATGCCATACTGCCAGATGGGCATTGATTACACTGTATTTTCCTATGAAATATCAAAAAAGTAAATGCACAAATTTTTGAACCTGATCATTTCAATTAGTGACTAGACTCTAGAACTCTCTTACTTTCTTACACTTTCTTACAACAATAATTTGCTTTTTAACAGTATTCATTTCAGTTGCCTGCCCCTCATCTGCATTAAATATTATTTAGAATATATATAATGTTGTGAAATCATCTGAAACACAGCAATTTACAGACAAATAATTTTCTTCTGTCAACACATGGCTGAGTCTGTGTATTGTCCAGATAATCATTATTCATATATTAAATTATTTAATTATCAATTTGCAATTAATTGATTCACTTTTTCATCCCTAGAATGAACAGTTGAAAGTAGAAGTTTACATACACTATATAAAAAGACACATACAATTTTATTTTCTTAACTGTCTGACATGAAATCAAACTAAACTTTTCCTGTTTTAGGCCAATTAAGATTACCAAAATTATTTCTATTTACTAAATGCGAATAATGAGAGAAGGATTTTTCATTACTTACATATTACTCTTATCTTTCATATTAATCTTCAAAGTTCACATACATTTCATTAGTATTTGGTACAATTGCCTTTAAACTGTAGGACTTGGGTCAAACGTTTTTGATATCCCTCCACAAGCTTCTCACAATAGTTGCCAGGAATTTTGTCCCATTCCTCCAGACAGAACTGGTGTAACTGAGCCAAGTTTGTAGGCTGCCTTGTTTGCACATGCCTTTTCACGTCTGCCTATAAGTTTTCAATAGGCTTGAGATCAGAGCTTTGTGATGGCCACTCCAAAACATTGACTTTGTTATCCTTAAGCCACTTTGTAACCAGTATTTGGCAGTATGCTTTAGGTCATTGTCCATTTGGAAGACCCATTTGTGCCCAAGCTTTAACTTCCTGGCTGATGTCTTGAGATGTTGCTTCAGTATTTCAACATAATGTTCTTTCCTCATGATGCCATCTATTTTGTGAAGTGCAACAGTCCCTCCTGCAGCAAAACAGCCCCACAACATGATGCAGACTTGTGCAAATCCACAATTCTCTTCCTGATATCTTGGCTGATTTCTTTTGACTTCCCCATGATGTTACACAAAGAAGCAGTGTGTTTCAGGTGTGCCTTCAAATACATCCATAGATGTGTCTCTAATTAACTCAAATGTTGTCAATAAACCAATCAGAAGCTTCCAAAGACATGACATCATCATCTGGGCTTTCCCAAATTGTTTAATTGCATAGTAATCTTACTGTATTTAAACTTCTGACCTTGAAGAAAATAATGAAAAATTGTCTAAAAAAATCCATCTCTCATTATTCTGGCATTTAGCAAACTGAAATAATTTTGGTAATCCTAACTGACCTAAAACAGGAAAACTTTAGTCTGATTTCATGTCACGTAAGTGTCTTTTTATATAGTGTATCCCATGAAAATACTGGGACATAGAATAATCTCATTACTAACATGAAGATTGTGGTGTCAAAAATACTATACTATAAAAAGTATTTAGTCAGCCACCAAT
>KN473225.1:19644-34027 GCA_000787095.1 Periophthalmodon schlosseri
GGGGAAATCCCCTAAACATCAATACGTGGAAAGCCTCCAGGCAAACTCAACTCCCAGTGGTTTAACAATGATTTATATCATTAACAACACTCTTAACACATTCATATAAAAGGTACCTGTGGTTCACAGTTTCTGTGTAAAGTTAGACCGGAGGAGTGAGCGAGAGGTGAGAGACATCCATGCATAAGCTGTGCAATGATGTGTTTAGGCCAGGCATTCCGTAAAATAAAGGCTTTCTTTAAACAAACAAAATTATCATGATTATTATTATTATTATTATTATCATTATTATTAGGTTGTATTTAGACAAAAACAATCAATCATTTAAATCATTGTTTTATATAATCTGTCAAATTAATTTATCAATCAAGTTGATGTTTTTATTGTTCACAAAATATATATTTTTCCAACGTGGCAATCATCGTGTTCGGCGGTTGTTATTTTTTCCCGGTCATTTGCTTTTCAAAATGGCTAAAAGCCGGCATATGCCGGCTAACGTAACCTCTGCCCTGTAGTTTAGACCTCTACAAACATGTTCTAAAATGCATGGGATTCTTGCATCAGTCTCAAATGGTATGCCTTTTGGCCTTTTCAATATGTGAACTTTGAACAGAATCCTACTTAAACATAAATTGAAAATGTAATCGCAATTTCTATCTATGCTTGTCGTTTATGTTTTCTTCCAGAATTGTTTACAGCCACACAGAGGACATTCATTCATTCACAAAAATGAATTGCAATTAAATTAATACATTGCATTGCAGGGTTGTTATATTTTTTTATTTTCTGATCTACGTTATAATGCTGTTTCCTTATCACAAACATACCTGGAGTTATGTGTGAATGAAACAAAACATGTTTAACACACAAACAATGCACACATACAATCCTGTATATTTAGGCTGTGTTCTTCTCTTGTTCCACTTTGTGATGTCATCCAATAATACAGGAAGTGCTCCACTGTGTTTTTAAACTCCATACACCTTCACTAGAATCACTGCGGTGATTTCAGCCTTAAAAGGTAAAAGGTAGCTATTAATTTGAAAACTACTGCTTCATGATGTCACAAGGTGGAACAGAGCATTTTGAGCTTTGAAAATTTAGACAGACTGATAACAAAAGGTTACTCAAACATGTGTGAATGAAACAAAACACCGCCACAGGTATGTTTTTGATGAGGTAATAGCATTATTACATGGCTAAAAGGTCACAAGTCAGTTTTTTGTAGGACCTTTAAAGTCACTATTGTTTGGGTCTGAAATCACTGTAAAGCTAAGTCAAAAGAAGAGTACATTTATTATGTACATTTCATTCAGAACAGAATGAAAAAAGATACCACAGGAGGAAATTGAACATGTTTGTATAGGTCTAAACTACACTGTTAGCAGCTTTTACACATATGCCCCCCTGTGTCTCCATGGGGTCTTATTCTGACACAGGGACATTTCAGAACATGTTTGTAGAGGTCTATATTACAGGGTTAGCAGCTTTTAAACAGAATAAGGCCCCGTGGAGACATTCTATTCTACGTAGAAAACGTTATATTACCCATTAACTGCAGCCGTAGTGATTTGAATGGTCACATATTTCAAATCACAATCTCAATTCAAACATCAAACCATGATGGAGCGATACCAGATAAACCTTCTCAGTCTAAAACCCAAGCTGTGTGTCAGACCAGCCTGTCTAACTGTTTTCGTCTGCACTGTCCCCTCCACAGAGACACCATGGACAGTGTGAAGCAGTCTGCTGCCCTGTGTCTGCTGCGGCTCTACAAGACCTCTCCAGACCTGGTGCTCATGGGGGAGTGGACCTCACGAGTGGTGCACCTGCTCAACGACCAGCACATGGTGAGGAAGCTTAGGTTTTGGACTGATTTATGCTGGGACTATAATATCTATCTGTGTAATTTGTCATTGAATAAGTTAGGTTTAAGATTCAAGATTGTTTTGTTTGTTTGTCCCTTTTTTAAGTCAAACTGAATGAACCAAAACAAACATGGCAACGTGGACAGACGTACTTCGGCCTATTTTAGCAGAAATACAGACTATTTTGTTAGTGAAAAATGTGCAGAGGGAAGCACTTTTTGCATTTGTGGAGGGAAAGATGTCTGTGCTTCTCTGAAAGTTAAATTTTTTGTCTTGTTCTGCTGTTGTGACGCCTCAACCAATCAACATGAAATGGACCCTTTCAGAGATTGCGTCCTCTGCTCCGGCTGACCCTCTCCTCTGCATCTTTCTCTTCATCTGACCCTCTCCTCTGCATCCTTCTCTTCATGTGACCCTCTCCTCTGCATCCTTCTCTTCATGTGACCCTCTCCTCTGCATCCTTCTCTTCATGTGACCCTCTCCTCTGCATCCTTCTCTTCATGTGACCCTCTCCTCTGCATCCTTCTCTTCATCTGAACCTCTTCTCCATCCTCTGCTCTGTCTGACCCTCTTCTCTGCATCCTCTGCCCCATTTGACCCTCTCCTCTGCATCCTTCTCTTCATCTGAACCTCTTCTCCATCCTCTGCTCTGTCTGACCCTCTTCTCTGCATCCTCTGCTCCGTCTGACCTTTTCCTCTGTTCCTTTGACCCTCTCCTTTGCGTCCTCTACTCTGTCTGACCCTCTCCTCTACACCCTTCTCTTCATCTGACCCTCTCCTCTCTGCATCCTCTGCTTCATCTGACCCTTTCCTCTGCATCCTCTGCTGTATTTAACCCTCTCCTATGCATTTTTTTTTTGCTCATCTTGTAGGCCTTCTGTTTCCTGGCAACTCTACCTTTAGCATCCTTCTACCCCTCTATTCACTGTATAAAAGGTGCATTGTTTTGATGTGTTCCAGGGTGTGGTGACAGCAGCCATCTCTCTGATCACCTGTCTGAGCCAGAAGAACCCCGATGAGTTCAAGACGTGTGTGTCCCTGGCTGTGTCCAGACTCAGCCGGGTGAGGACCACTAAATACCAGAATTGGATTTTTTTTAAGATTTGGAGGAATGTTTATGTTCCTGTAGCTCACTGACATAAATGTAGTAACAAGAAAATGCTTTTAAAACATGTATTAATGTAGTTACGTTTTTAGCCATTTTATTTTGTCAAAGTGAACTAAGTTTTCCTTAAAGGGCATATATTGCACTATTTTCTGGTCTATGTTAGAATGTTGTTTTCCTCATCAAAACATACCTGGAGTTGTGGCTTGGATGAGAAGCGAAACGTCTTCTCTCCTACAACTTTTTGTCCAGTTGACAGATTTTACTTTTGGCTTTTACTATGGATCAGACCTGGACGACTGAGGGATTACACAGAAAGGTACAGCAGTGTAAGTTTGAGATGTGTTTGAGTCACGGAATTAAGACATTTAGCCTGTGGGCACCTATTGGAGATCCATGAACTAAATATTACTTACATGCATACATTTTACAATCCAATGAGTTGGGGTCTGAGCAATATTTTGATGTTTGTAAATATTTTTAAGTGGCAGAAACTCCAAAATTGTCCTTGAAATTACAATTTTGTCTATAAATGGATAGAATTTGAGTTATTTATAGGATTACTAATCTCACCTTTTGGCTGTAATTGAAAATGTTCTTTAAACCTTTTTCAAATCCTCATTTCAGTATCAAGATTAATGACGATTGACATAGAATCCCCCTGTGTGTTCAGATCGTGTCCTCCGCCTCCACGGACCTTCAGGACTACACATATTACTTTGTGCCCGCTCCCTGGCTTTCCTGTAAGCTCCTGCGCCTGCTGCAGTGCTACCCTCCGCCTGAAGATGGTGCTGTGAAGGGCCGGCTGGTGGAGTGTCTGGAGACCATTCTCAACAAGGCCCAGGAGCCCCCTAAATCCAAGAAAGTGCAGCACTCCAACGCAAAGAATGCCATTTTATTTGAGGCAATATCGCTCATCATCCACTACGACAGGTGAGGAACACTATGTAACCCTGCTCTGGTGTTTATGAAGGCATTTCTACTAGTGCTGCTGCAGCTGCACTATGGGACAAAACGCAATATTCCAATTAAGGTGCCATAATTTCTGTCTTTTAATATGAAAAAGTCATGCTGACTGGCTGCATAGTTTTAGATTGATCTCATTCAAATCAAAGATTAAACTGGTAGGATTAAAATCCAATTAGTAAAATGTGTTGAATATTATTTGCTTTTGTCTTTTGTTTACTACAAGCTAAAACCAGACTAAAGTAACACAAAAAAAAGAACATTTTATCAACCAGATTTTTAGAATATTTGAATATTTATGATATAGTGCTTTTCAGTTCTACACTAAGGGAAAAGTATGCTCTGTTCTGTCAGCCACATATTACAAAAACAAACTGGAGAAATCATTGTATGGCAACATATCAAATGAACAGTTTGGACTGTTTTGAGGCAGACCTTGGAATTGCCCTTGGCCTGTTTTAATCTGACCCCCTGGCAAATTTTTGATTATAATTATTATAGTGTAGCAATGGATAAAGTTGTTACACCTTAGGAAAAAAAATAATTGGCCCCTGGTTTAAGGATTTAATTATAACCATAGGCTGTATAACACAGTCTATGATTATAACTAACATTAACTAGCAGCTAAGATAGATGGACTGTAATTTTTCATGGGCTTTTAAAACAAGTTATTTCACTTTTCTTAAACCACTTTACTACATACAATAATGGTTGTTAAAAAACAAACAAATATATGAGTTTCTAATGAAATATTTAAATCCAAATGTAAGATGTACTTTAGTTCTCAGCATGCTTCAAGACTTCATTAAGGCTTTGGCACTACACAAACATGTAATTGTATGCACAAGAGAGGGGTATAAATATTATGGCACTTTATAAAAGGTGCAGAGAGTGCCACTGGAGCCAAAATTCCCTGTAGCTCCCAGCATGCCTTGCTCCACTACTTAAAATATCTTCTCACAAACAATCATGTCTAACAGTTATATTATAACTAACATTTGTGCATTTAATTTCTTGTGATATTGATATTCATTAGCTGTTATTGCTATAATAATATATTTGTAAATATATCCTTCAGCCATTGTTCAAGCCAATCTAAGGTAGAGTCTATTTTTTCTCCCTCCAGCGAGCCCAACCTGCTGGTGCGGGCCTGTAACCAGCTGGGTCAGTTCCTGCAGCACAGGGAGACTAACCTGCGCTACCTGGCCTTGGAGAGCATGTGCACCCTGGCCAGCTCTGAGTTCTCCCACGAGGCTGTGAAAACCCACATCGAGACGGTCATCAATGCCCTCAAGGTCTACTCACAGCATAGGCCAACATGCCAAAAGTTTACATCAATACAATAGTGGCTATATTCTATTTAAGGTGCAACAATTACATTGTATCTCTATATAATTGATCTACATAGTTTTGGATTTATCTCATTCGAATTTGATTAAAGGTCCCATATTACACAAAATTGACTCCTGTGAACTTTAAGTCATGTTAGAATGCTGTTACCTCATCAAAAATATACCTAGAGTTGTGCTTTGTTTCATTCAACATGTTTGAGTAACCCTTTATTATTAGTCTGTCTACATCTCCAAATCTCAAAATTCTCTGTTCCACCTTGTGATGTCATGTAGTGGTAGTTTTCAAGTTAACAGCTACCTATTACCCTTTGCTTAGTAGAGATTGTCAATTCATGGGCTGAAATTATCTAATAAATTATTTAATCTAGTGAAGGTGTATGGAGTTTAAAACACAGTGGAGCACTTCCTGTATCACCACATGACATCACAAGGTGGAGCAGACAGTTTTCTGTTTTACAGTAGAATTCCGCTTAAATATACAGGATTTGTGTGTTAAATGTGTGAATGAAATGACACAATCCCAGGTGTGTTTTTGATAAAGAAACAACATAACATAGATCCAAAAATTTTAATACAATTAGCAAAATTTGTTAAATCTTACTTGCCTGTGTCTTTGCTACTAACAAACAGGAGGCAAAAGTGAGACAAAATTAAGAAAATGTGATCAGTCAGACTTTTCAATATGTCTGTATGCATTTCAATTATAAGCTAAGGGAAGACCGTGAAGACCCACATCAAGAAAGTCTGCACACCACACTAACATAGGCCAACATGGCGGAAGTTTACATAAATACTATTGTAGTATTTTTGCTATATTTGCAGGAGAAATACATAGTTCATAGACTATTATAATGTTAGCATAATCTAGGCCCTTGAAAATGGCTATTTTCTGATCTATGTAAAGTTGTTACTTCATCAATAACATACCGGTACCCAGAGTTGTTTTGGTTCATTCACATATGTTTAGTTCCACCTAAATATGGAGGGTTTGTGTTTTAAAGGTATAAGGTAGTTGTGAACTTAAACAGAGCATTTTGAGCTTAGGAGATGTAGACAGACTAATAATAAAGGGTTACTCAAACATGTTTCAATGAAACAAAACGCAACTCCAGGTATGTTTTTGATGAGGTAACAACGTTCTAACATGGCTTGAAGAGTTAATTTTGCTTTATATAGGACCTTTTTAAAATGTTTTTGGTGCTTGTGTTTTGTTTGTCTGCAGACTGAGAGGGATGTGAGTGTACGGCAGCGGGCCGCTGACCTGCTATATGCCATGTGTGACCGCAGTAATGCAAAGCAGATCGTGGCCGAGATGCTCAGCTACTTGGAGACCGCAGACTACTCCATCAGGGAGGAGATGGTGAGCCTGCTTATTGCTGGGTTTCAGATGACATTAAAACATTCTATTGATACTTTGCAGTGACATCACATTGTGGGTGTTCTACATGTATGTGCATGGCAGAATGTTCATTAGTTACCAAAGTGACACAGTGCACACAGTAGCAAACACAGGCTGATAAGTTTTAGGTTTTTCAAGAAAAAACAAAACAAAACAAAATGGATTTAAACAATACATTTTCAGGAGCCTGTGATCAATACGTGCATTCATGGTTCTGTTTAGGTCTTTGATTTTCAACAAAAAGGTGAGTGTGACTAACTGTAAAACTGTTGGCTTATGCTACCTAGCTTGTGTCTCTAATGTTATTTGAGAGGGACATGTTCAACAGTAAAAATCAGCTCAGGTGTTGTAGTTCCAACTAAGTCAGTTCTTTCTGGTGAGATTGTATTGAAATAAAGCTCAGATTAAGGTCTGACAAAGCCTTAGACAGTGCATGCCTACAGTTAGCATCAATTCTTTTTGTATTTTTTCTTGAGTTTTGAGTTTTCAGAAACTCTGTCTGCTAATGTGTGCATTGCGTCACCATGGTAACTGCTGAGTATTCCTCCATAGACATATGTGCAGAACCCCACCCCCCCAGCCTAGTATCAATAGAGGCATTAGTTACGAATGTAGTTAAAAACACGGATAGATAGTAGTTTGATCTTTGTAAAGGAAGAATGAATTGTAAAAAAATATATAAGCTTTAAATTTAGGGTTGCGGTTAAACTTAAGGTTGATTGTGTTTGTGTGACAGGTGCTCAAAGTGGCCATCTTGGCAGAGAAGTATGCGGTGGACTACTCTTGGTACGTGGACACCATCTTGAACCTGATCCGGATTGCTGGAGACTACGTGAGTGAAGAGGTGTGGTACCGCGTCATCCAGATCGTCATCAACCGCGACGATGTGCAGGGCTACGCCGCCAAGACTGTCTTTGAGGTAACCCTGGTTTTCTATGTCAGATGAAAAGAAATCAAATCACAACATTTTTGTATAACTGATGTGGTCATTACTGTTTCCTGAGCAGGCTTTGCAGGCTCCTGCGTGTCATGAGAACATGGTCAAAGTGGGGGGTTATATTTTGGGGGAATTTGGAAACCTCATTGCTGGAGATCCTCGTTCTAGGTAGATCTCTTGTTTTTGCAAATGATAAATGGATGTTGTATTGTGTGTTGAAGGTGATACTGAATGATGTTTGTGTTCTCCAGCCCTCTGGTCCAGTTCAACCTCCTCCACTCTAAGTTCCACCTGTGCTCCGTGCCCACCCGTGCCCTCCTGCTGTCGGCCTATATCAAGTTCATCAACCTGTTTCCAGAGACCAAGGTGACTATCCAGGAGGTGCTGCGCTGTGACAGCCAGATCCGTAATTCTGATGTGGAGCTGCAGCAGCGCGCTGTGGAGTATCTCAAGCTGTCCTCCATTGCCAGCACTGACGTCCTGGTGAGTCTGAAGACATTCACACTGTTTGTGTTCAGTATGTGAGGTCTAACAGTGCTGCTGCACAGGCCACAGTCCTGGAGGAAATGCCCCCGTTCCCTGAGCGAGAGTCCTCCATTCTTGCAAAGCTTAAGAAGAAGAAGGGCCCTGGAGCCGTGTCTGTGACAGAGCTGGACGACAGTAAGCGAGAGGGAGGAGAGCTGAACGGAGGAGCAGAACGAGCAGCCGACACAGCAGCTATGGCTGCCTCCAATGCAGTACGTACAGTGTCTGGAACATGTAATATATGTACAAACCCCTTCAGGACAATATTCTTTTGGATTACATTTGAGAAAGCTCTGTCTAAGGAAATCTATAACACTGTGAGCCCTGCTTGTTTTCCAGTCTACCCCATCCCCCTCAGCCGATCTGCTGGGTATCCGCTCCTCTGCACCTATGGGTGCTGCCCCAGCTGCTGCAGGGAGCCTGTTGGTGGATGTGTTTTCTGAGGCGGGGCCAGACGGCCCTGCCGCCGCTGGGAAATAAGGAGGGCGGCCCAGCCGCTCCTGCTGCTGCTGTGAATAACGATGGCTTCCTCAGGTGAGTCTGTATGATGCTCACATACTGCTGTGACCACAGTGTGGTCAGTCTGTGACTGTGTGCTCTGTGTGTGACTTTGTGTGACTTTGTGTGACTTTGTGTGACTTTGTGTGACTTTGTGAGACTGTGTGAGACTGTGTGCTCTGTGTGTGACTTTGTGTGACTTTGTGTGACTTTGTGTGACTTTGTGTGACTGTGTGAGACTGTGTGAGACTGTGTGAGACTGTGTGAGACTGTGTGAGACTGTGTGTGACTGTCTGTGACTGTGTGGTCTGTGCCCTATGATGGTGTGGTTGGTCTGTGAGCTGTGGTCACATACTGCTTGCTTTCACTGTACTGTTTGTTCTCTCTGTGTCTAATATGGACCTGCCAGCGTGGACAGGAAAACAGCCTCATCAGATCCAGGAGCTCTATTATCTTTTTGATTATTACAACCTGTACATGGCCACTGTGACTGAATGTGCCTGTTCTTTGTCTGACTACATATGTTTTGACCTATATCTGCCTGTATATGTGGAAGCTTGTCAGGTGCCATCATTATGGGCCATGAGTCATTTTCCTGCAGCTGTGAGGAGCAGTAGGTCTATGAGAATTAGAGATGTTCAGAGAGCTCCATCCTACTCCATGTTGGCAGGTCTGCTTCAACTGAATCTTTGCTGTCAATGTGACTGTCTTCCATGTTTCTCTTCTTTTCTTCTTCCTGTGGCTGTGTGTCTGTGTGTGGGGGTGCATGTGCGTCTTCTCTGATTGGACACTGACAGGGAGCTGGAACAGCCCACTGACACCTCTGACTCCCTATTGGTGGAGGGCTCTGGTGATGCAGAGTAAGGGCAAAGTAGTGCATTGTAGATGATAGGAATAAATACATGTGTTATAGGATTGTAGCCATGTGGTTGGTTATTCTTTTATATAGAGTCCCAGTATACATGTGGGTTTAACTTGACAGCAATGTATTTGATTTTCTGAACCCAGTATTGAACATTTCTCTTAAAATTTTTAAAGTTTTTAGATTTTTAAATTGTATACAAGTAATTTAATAATACTATATTAATACTTGGATCATTGCAATGACTAGGTCTTAACAGTTTATTGTTTTTTTTGTTGTTGTTTTTTTATTGTTTTATTTTTAAATAAACACATTTTTTAGAATAAAACAGTGTATACTTTGACAAAATATAATTTGAAAATAAAATGGCGATCAATGAGGCTAGCTAGGTGGGGGTAAGCATGACATTAGCAAATCTAAAAACTACCTGGATTAGACCTACATTAGACTAACACCATAATAGCTCCAGGCTAATGCATGGACCTTAGATTAGGTAAACTAATTGGATATTACTGTATGCACTATACTGGCTATACTGATGCTTTTTACCATATTGACTCTCAGTGATTCAAACTTAAAGGGACATGTTATGCTTCATTGTGGCTTTTAAATACCTTGTGGACACCTTTGCATTGGTATTTATTTTACACCTTATAAGTAAAAATGACTAGTGAAGTGACATTTCATGACCAAGACTCTTTGTGAACAGTTTGAACCAGGTCTCATTTTTAAAAAGAATCCTTTCTTATTTTATGCATTTTAACACTGAGTTATATTGAACCAGCATCAAAAGATGACACAGAAGCAGAGTAGGCTACACGAGTGACAGCTTTTTGCACAATAATTATTGCATATTTGGCATCATAATAATTGTAGATTATAGATAATAATTTAGATTCTGCATAATCTCAAGGAATTTAATAAAAAATAAAAAAATTTAATCAAATCTTGGTCATTTCTCTGTGATTAGTTTGTTGTTAAAATAAGTTATAAGTATTTTGAATCGCTCTTTGAAATGAACAGAATTAAAAGATTCAGATCTCATGAAAGAGCCGTAAGTCTCATCACTAAAATTGAAGCATCTGTCATAACTAATAGCAAATGCTTTGATAGTGAACACTTCAGATTGTTGTTGGCATCCTCTGTTGGCGATGGTGAGGAGTGAAGGATGTAGGAGATGCCAGTATTGGCCGCATGTCACCAGATGGACTCACTGTATGCAAACCATTCCAATGAAGTTCTTTGACTTAAAGGAGCATTGATTTGCATTAGAGCACATTTGAGCTCAGCAAATCTGAGCTCAAACAAGTAAATTATGCATTTAAAAAAAATCTATGTTATAATATTAGATTATCATCAAAAACAAACCTGGAATTGTGTTTTGTTTCATTTACATGTTTAATACACAAATCCTGCATATTTAGGCTGTGTTCTTCTCTCTCAGACTGAAACCCTCTGTTCCACCTTATGATGTCATGAAGTGTTAATACAGACCTTCAGACCTAATTTCAGACCTGGAATTGCGAAACTTAAAAGCTACCGTTATTGTTTTAGCCTCATTGAAACTGCTTTACTTCTCTGTTCACCAGCAGATGTTGGAGACTTTCTATTGACAATCTCAACTGAACAAAGAGGAAAATTTTATATATACTCTCTAGTGTAGCATAAAGCACTTTGTTTGTGGCTAAAATAGCTTTAAAACTACCACTTGATGACATCACAAGATGCAACAGAGCATTTGGAGTTTTGGAAATGTAGGCAGCCTAATAGTGCAGGATTACTCAAGCATGTGTGAATGAAATAAAACTGAACTCTTGAAATGCTTTTACCTCATAAAAAACTTAGCAACGCGACTGCAAGCTCACAAGAGTAAATTCTGTGTAATATAGGTCCTTCAATACTAACACATGCATGAATGAAGCAAAACGCAAATCTAGATCATTTTGAGGATAAAGAACCAATATTCTACTATCCAATGTCAAAAAGTCCCAGAGCATAACATGTCTCCTTTAAGTTTCACACGCTGACTCCTGGCTTATGTACTCACACATGTACTTTGTGTTGTGTAACCTTGGCTGCTCTCAGCTCCTCTGCTCCTCCCTCTGAGGATCCTGCTCCTCCTCTGCCTGACGCTGATGAACTCCTCAACAAGTAAGAGCCTCTCTCTCTCCAGCCGCGCGCTCACTAGATGGCCTCAGAGCAGGCCATCTTTCCCTGCGGGTTATCCAGGATTTGTCACACTGTTGGGAATACTAACGTGCTAACACATGTGGGATGGGAATGGGATGCCATCTTTATCTTCTTTATACTGATGCATCACAAAAGCTACTATGTTTTCTCTTTTCTGTTTTATAATTTGAGTTCTTTGGATGTCACAAAAAACAGGATATGATTATGAATCGTTTAAAGGAACTGCATGTAGCCTATGCTCTTAGTTTTAAAAAATGTAGTACAACTGGCAACCCAGGTTCACTTGCGATAACTGAACCTGGGTTGCCAGTGCCTTAACCTGTAGTTAGAGGTCACATACAAGTTTTTCCTCATTCGCAGTATATGAACAGACCTCATATGAAAGCTCAGAACCTCCAGAATTCACTCACTGAGCTGCAGAGGCAGCACTAGCACTGATTCATGATTGGCTGCAGGTGCTGGAGTTTGGATAGTGACCATTCAGATCAGAGAGAGTCCTTTTAAGTTTAAACAAAGTGGATTTCACTATTGAAACTGGCAACCCAAATGAGAGACTCATGTAGGGCTCATTCTGCTTTTTGATTGGGTAATCGTCCTGAACCAAAATACCAAATTTTAACAAACAACTTATGTCCACTGTTTTTGTAATTAAGAATAAATCAGCATTACAGTAGTTATAAGTAAAAGCTACATTTGATTTGTGCATGTTTACCTCATATCTGGAGACACAGAGAGGTCAAGTTTATGAAATTTAAAATCAAAATCTTACATATAGTTTATTTTATTGCGTATAGTTGACATTAGATTTATCACAATGTCAAATTTTGTAAGATTGTGAGGGGAAAATATCATCAACATGCTTAAATATAATGGAAGATCTGCATCCTTTTTAGGTTGCTATGGCTATTCATATTGGGAGAAATTAATCTTGCTGCCCTCCATAAAAGATTATAAATTGAAAAAAGTCAAATCATTTACTAATATTTAACAGCTTTAACAAACATTCTGAAGAATTTATCTTTCTTGTTCTGCATAACTTAAAAATAATGTATAGGTCTGGCAATTATCCAACTTCAACATCAAGTGTAATCACCAACTTCCACATTGTACACATTGTTGCTTGTGAGTCCATTTGAATTTGTTGTCTCATCTCCAGGTTTGTGTGCAAAAACAATGGAGTTCTGTTTGAGAATCAGCTCCTGCAGATCGGAATCAAGTCTGAGTACCGCCAGAACCTGGGCAAGTATTTCCTTTATGTCCAAATACACTGAACAGGATCTGTACTGCTGTCAAATTAGTTTAAATAGTGGGGTATTTTTTTTAGCTTTCGACCATAGTAGGAAATTGTTCCCTCATTAAAAACATGCTTGAAAAGGTTTTAGATGTCATCCATGCATGTTTGGCTGTCCCAGCATGCTGATTGTGTTGTGATGTCACTCTGAAGAGGGAGTGACTTAGCACAGAGAGCAAAGGGAGGGGAGACTCAGAGCAGGTGAGTAAGGTGAATCTTATTAAACATGTTAATACATTGTTTTCCGCAATATGGCATTTTCAAAACAATAAAAGGCAACATGGTGATTTAAATATGTTATGTGTTAGCAGTTAATTCCCCATAGAAGTCAAATACCCCCTCTTTAAAAAATCAGACTTAGAATTAGATCTCAACAAAACCTTCTGTGTGATTCGTTAAAATCCTGTTCAGAACAAGAGTGTAAAGTTTGGTGTATGTAAGTGCTTCTTTAAGGCGTGGTCCTTATGTTCTTGTGGCAAAAAAATGCATTGTGACAAGACTGCCTTTGAAGTTACAATGGTTCATATAACTTTATGTGAGTTGAAAGCTGAAGACTGAGCAAACTCCTCAAAAAACAAAACATGAAATTACCTCTTGTCTTGCCTTAAAGGGCCTGTACCTGATTTCAAACCATGAGTCGGGAACATGTTCTAGTTTGAACTTTTAGCCCAGCCCACTCCCCAGCCCAGTCCTTTCTGATGCTGTGATATTGCACCATAACAAAGAAACAACTGTTTTGGATAGTGTCATACAGTTGTTTTGTTATAGTTCTCTTGCTTTTTGTCTCTTGAAAATGCACCATCAAATGTCTGGAACAGTGTCAGGCAGTTGGTTTCCCATGATTCTTAGTAACAATGTGCCTGATTGGATGAAAAAAGATGACCCTGCCAGTAGCTTCTGTATTAGTTATTACCCAAAATGTAAACTAATAGATTATATTAGAGTTTTTTTATTTCACAGCTGTTACAATATGATGTATGATGTAAAGTACATTTATCTTGGTAAGAATACATTAAAATCAGATACAGGCCCTTTAACTGACTAGATCATACTAGGGCTGTAGTCAACTGAAGAAATTCTTGTTGGACTAAAGACATGTCCTGCCGATCGATTAGTCAACTAAAAACTCAAAACTATTACTTAACTTTATGTATCTGACCCAAACTGCACTCACAAGACTATACCTGCACGGGAGTTTATGCAAAAAGTACTGTTTATGCAGAAAAAAGTACACGGAAACAAAGTATTTATATAAAGACAGATTAAACTGTGAATTATGAGTTTAATCTGCCTTTTTACATTTATTTTACAATTATTCAGATAACTCACTCATTTCTCCTTTCTGCTGTTGTCCCATTATCACCTAAATAAAATGATTAGTCAACTAATA
>KN473227.1:4132-15671 GCA_000787095.1 Periophthalmodon schlosseri
TGACGGATTTGCAGCAAGTTTAGGACGGCACGTTCCTTTAAAAGAGCCTGCTGTTTGTGGGCGCAGCGGTCAGCGTTTAAGCCCAAAGGAGAGCTCATGTTCCTGCCAGCCGACGAAAGTAAACAGCTCCCAAACCACGAGGGCTGGCACGAGGCCGGGGCCACCAACCAGGGCCACGGGCGAAGCTATGAATTACCTCTCATACAAGCGCAGACGGGAGAGAAATCTTGTGTACACTGTAAAAACAAGCGCTGTCTACGGTAAACAGAGTCGAATTTGTAATATTTTTGTATTCATTTTAATAGATTTTATTACCTCAGCTTATATTATTTGATTTATTTTCAATTTATTTCTTGTAAGGCATTGTGGGTTCAGTGTATAGAATAGTAAATTAAATTGCATATGACAGACTTCTCATTTCCCTAAAACATAGTTAACCTCCTAGGACCTGGCGTCCACATATGTGGACAACACATTTTGGGTTGTTTATGCCACAATACATTTTTTTTTCTCTACAAGTCCTGGTGTCACATATGAGGTCATTAAACTAACACTTAAAGGTGACAGAAGAGTGTAATACATTATAGTTTAGATTTAAGATGGACTTTGTTAAAGGCACATGTTTTTCTGCACCTGTTAGCAGCACTTCAAGTGAGCCTCATTGTTCCAAGAGGCACAATTTTTGTTTCTCGTTTTGTTTTTACATTCAGGAAAAATTTTGCTGTGTTCAGGCACTTAATAAATAGTTTTTGCAAATCATTATTCAAATGCAGTTTTATTTTGTTCTATCAAAATCATTAAAAAGTTGAAAAAATGTCCTCATATGTGGACATCATTTCTCTCATAATGTAAAAAGATAATTCTTTATTTTTACACTCATCACGTCCCAATCAGCCCAAATAACAAAGTGAAATTGATAAAGCCAAGAGCAAGAGCTCGGGTCTCAGGAGGTTAACATGATTTCAAGTTTTATAATTTTAGTGAAGGCATAGACTGTATATATAAATGGACATAGCTAACCCGCTAGCTGCCGCGTTCCAAATAGGAAGTGATCGTGGGCGCGCTTCCGGCTCCAATGACTCTGGCTTCAATTCACTTTACATTGGAAAACTGTCGCCCCCTGTCTCTGTAACTTCTGCTGTCAGGCTCGTCATTTTGGTCTTAAAATGTTCATATTAACCCGCTCTACATGATCCTGGTCGCTCCCGCTAGCGTTAGCAACAGGTTTGATTGGTGTGGGCACGAAGGGGCGTTATCTTCAACAGCCTCGCTCCGGATTGGCTCTTTGGTTGCTATGATACTTGCGGTTGGAATTCCAAATATGCCGAACGCTACGGGCGACGTCGCACTCACTTTGGACTAAGTGAGTGCGATGTCCACCTCTTTATACTAGTCCACCTCTTTATACAGTCCGTGGGTGAAGGTTCTAATTTTACTTCCTGGCTGGGCACGGGCAGATGTGACATACGTAGAGCTATGTTACCTAGCAACCGTGAAGTTAACAAGGGCCAAAACTTGTCAAAATTACACAATAGTTAGGATTTGAAAAATAAAAGGTAAAATAAAAGTAAATGATAACACCTTTAGTTTGTTAAATCAGTTTAAACAGTCGGAAAAATGGCTTCTTTCCGTTTTGGATGGGATTGATGACAGATGCTGACAGAGGTAGAGGGATTCTGGCAGAACTCGCTGCCGCTTCCTGCATTTTCCAACTTTTTGTTTTCTACATTTCTACCAAACTGCCGCTTAACTGATGCAAAACTATGATAAACCTTTACGACACGAACTATCCCACAAACCAAGTCATAATTAGAAAAACGTATTAATCTGTCAAATACACTTTAGTAAAATGTGGTCAATATATCCTAATCACAAATGCAGTATTGCTAATAGTGCAATTAAAGTTACACTACGTAATTTTTCTGTTGAAGGGTTCGTTACCACCAAGATGCTGCTGCTTTTCGTAGAACGCGCCACAGTCTTGCATTAAACGTATCTGTTTATCTCCGTGAAGACAAGCAGGAGACGCCACTTGTTAGAGATGCCAAGTTAGAGATCAGATCTGTGGAGGGGCGACCCATCTCACAGTAAGAATGCACGTTTTTCAAGGTACGTATTTAGCAATAAAAATGCCTGTAATTGAATGAACGCAAGAAAGATAATGCCACAACGGAAGATTTCGGGCAAAGTAACGGAATCTCCGTAGAGAACGCGACGTTTCTGATGCCCCGCCTGAAAAGTCACAGCGTGCACCTTTACTTTAGATATTTTAGATACTTTTTGCAGTGTATGTGTGGTAGGAGAGTGTGCCTGCTGACGCTGATATGTAAACTTGGACGGGGCTTATCCTTGTTTATCGTCCTCATAGATTATACTTGGATTTACACGCTCCACACATGTTAATGGCAGACTCATGTCGTGCCTCGAACGGCTCTATAAAACCCTTGGACTATTGTCAGCCATTGTTTTGTTAATCTTGTACAACATAAACAAGTGTAGCCATCTCCAGTGTCGCTGTAACCTCCAAATAGGTCGGGTTCACGTGACAACACAACATTCTACAATCACTATAATTTAAAACCGAGCTGGAGGACTGGGCAGACTTCTATGGGAGAATTTGCTGTTTAACTGTTTGTAGATTTGTTGACCTGGTTTATGGTTAATATCTCTGTAATTACCGGGCCTATGCTCATGAAACGAAAACCGCCACAAAGATTAGTGTCTTCTCTGCTAGCGTAGATAAACCAATGTGGAATTATTTCTTCACTTTGACTTTTTAAAATGGTGCCATTTTTCAAACCCAAATATGTGATTGTTTTCAGCCGTAAGATTAATATGGAAAATTTGTGGAGCCAATCCCTAAGAAATAATAACGTTCATTGACAGTGAATCTCCCATAGAGTTACATAGACCCCTGCCCATAGACTGTATACATAAATGGACGTAGCTAACCCGCTAGCCGCCGCGTTCCAAATAGGAAGTGATCATGGGCGCGCTTCCGGCTCCATCGACTCTGGCTCCAATTCACTTTACATTAGAAAACTGTCACCCCTCTGTCTGTAACTGCTGCAGTGAGCCTCAAAATCAAGATATGAACATTAATAGCAGACAAATCAGCTGCCTTCTTTCCCCGAGGTCGCTCCCGCTAGCGTTAGCAACAGGTTTGCTTGACAGCGTTGCGAAGCGCCTGCTCCAAGCTAAACCAACGGTGCAGGCGGGAAGGGGCGTTACCTTCAACAGCTTCGCTCCAGATTGGCTCTTTGGTCGCTATGATACCCACGGTCGGAATTCCGAATATGGAACTCGGCTCCAAATTGACCTCTATAACCGCTGGCCTCGATGAGCTTCATGTGACTGGAGCCGAACGCTGTGGGTGACGTCACGCTCACTCAGTCCACTTCTTTATTGCCCCTGCCCCTGAAATTATGACATCAGCAAATTCTAGAACATGAACGTGTTATTCGATTAATCGGTCGAGGGAGTCTAGGTCAACCACAATTTGTATCATTGTATTTAGATTATATATCAGATCTATATGGGGAAAAGAAAAAAAAAGTATGTGAGTGAGTTATCTGAAGAATTGGTATTTTTTTGGTATTTATATGTAAGAAGTAGGGATGCACCGACCCAGCTTTTTCAGTTCCGATACCGATACCGATGCTGATAACCGATACCAGTGTGGGGACTGAAAATGGCACTTATTTCCTGAAAACACAGTTAACTTATCACACAAGAGATCCAGTTGTGTTATGCAACTGTTATTTATCCATCAAATCACTACTGAACAGCTTCATATGAATACAAGTTCTATTTATTACATTTTTATTTCATTCATTAAATATAAAAAGACATCAAAAGTGTCATAAAGTTAAATATACAAGAAATGAATGAAAAGGAGCAGAACGAAGAGTCATCTTAAAAGTCCAAACTTTATGAGACGTTTTAGGCCAAAATCAGCCTGTAAATAGTCTTATTAAAGCCAATTAAAGGCCCAACCAGGATATCGGCTTAATCCATATCATGGAACAGATACCCAGTCCGGCTCATTTTTCAATATTGCCGCTGATCTTTAATACGAGTATCGGTATCGGTGTATCCCTAGTAAAAAGGCAGATTAAACTAAAGTAATCTGTCTTTCTTTCTATAAATGCATAGTTTCCTAGTGTTTTTTCTGCATAAATAGTTGCTTTTGCAGGTGTAGTCTTGTGAGTGCGTTTTGGTCAGATACACAGAGATATGTAATAGTTTTGAGAGCTTTTGCCACGTTCCCTTTATTCAACAAATCGATTGGCAAGACACATGTTTAATACAGCCCTAATGAACGCAACCTATTCTCCACACAGAGTTTTTGGGCAAACTATAGCCTGTAGAAAGCATCTTTTTTACTTCGAAAGCTCTCCCTCCTATTTCACTTTTATGACCTTTCTTCTGTTCTTCGTGCTCTGCTCTGTTACACATCTGCGGTTATTTATCTGTGTTTCTGCCGTGGCAATGTGGTCAGCATGTGTCTGGAGCCTTTCCACGCAAGTCTCATCAGCAGTCAGAGCAGCGCGGCGGACCAGACCTGCCTCGCTCACTCTGCACCATGTATCATTCGTTTGGCCCGTGATTGTGAACGATGACAATACTGGAATTCCTTTGTTGTAAAATATGAATCGACGGGGCTGCGTGTAAACCGCACGTAGTCGACTGGTGTAGGAAGAACTTGGTATAGTTTTACAAAAAGACACGGATAATACGAGGTTAGCCTGGATTTTGAATTTGTAAATTTGAATTTGTAAAGGTCCTGTGTTACGCAAAATTGACTCTTGTGAGGTTTAAGCCATGTTATAATGCTGTTACCTCATCAAAAACATTCCTGGAGTTGTGTTTTGTTTCATTCACACATGTTTGAGTAACACTTTTATTATCAGTCTGTCTACATCTCCAAAGCTCAAAATGCTCCGTTCCACTTTTATTATAGTCTGTCTACATCTCCAAAGCTCAAAATGCTCCGTTCCAAGTTCACAGCTGCCTTTTACCTTTAGTTCAGTAGAGCTGGGCAATTCCAGACCTTTTATTATCCAAATGATTCTAGTGAAGGTGTGTGGAGTTTAAAAACACGGTGAAGCGCTTCCCGTATCACCACATGACATCACAAGGTGGAACAGGGGTGTTTTTTGTTTGAGAGAAGAACTCAGCCTAAATATGCAGGGTTTGTGTTTAACATGTGAATGAAACAAAACACAACTCCAGGTCTGTTTGTGATGAGGAAACAACATTATAACATAGATCAGAAAATAGCATAATATTGGCCCTTTAATTCTCTATGTGCCAACCCCGAGCTAATAAAAAGAAAAACTCTATGTGGACTGTAGTGTGGTCATAGTACTAGAATTTTAAACTCAATTTCAGTCCAGATTCCAAATGATACTAAAACTACGATCGAAACTAGATACTCATTTCAACAAGTATCGATACTCATAATAATAACAACATAATTAATAGGACAAACACTGATTACTCTTAATTAATCCTATTACAATGGTTTCTATAGCCTATAGACTTACAGTATAATTCAATGCATAAAAGATACACAATATTTTTGGGACTTCAATATTCATGTAAATACACAAGTGGAGTACTGTTGTTATTTTTTGTAACATTTCAGCTGCAGAAGGAAGAATATCGACATATCTCCGACTCTTAAAGCAGACCTATTCTGCAAAATAGAGCTTTTAACCGTGTTATAGCTGTTCCCTCTCTCCATTTACTCACCTGAAGTTGCATTTGGAGTGATTCGGGCACGTTTGAACAATCTTTAATCGCTTATTTTCAAGACGCCATTTTGTTGATCAACTCCCGTTTTCACCGCCGCCGGTACACGCCCGCTGCTCTGTGCTTACTTCGTTCTTCAATTTTATTTTCTTAATCGGTGATACACGTAGGATTCGGCAGTGTCGCGTTGTCATTTTGGTGCAAATGAAAAAAAAATCCGCTGCTCGCTAGTGTGATGTGCAGCTTGTTGTGATGACGTTTACGGCGACGTCAGCTCCCATTGGGCACCGCGGTTTTCTAACGCAGAAATCAGCGAACTTGTTTCTTTTCTTACGTTGTTTTAGATGAATATTGCGATTTAAAATGTCCAAATTATAACATAATGATCCACGGGTGTCATAGATTATAACTACACAGCAGACACAAGCACAGTATGTCTGCTTTAATACTATCTGGTTTAGTATCCTGCCACTAATATCTGACTGTGTTGGTCTTTATAATTTATCTCGATATTTTCTCTAGCAATATACTGCAGTTTGTTTATAGTAACGAGCCTTGTCTTGATTACCTTGATAGCGAAACAGGCAAAGTGTATCAAACCTTTTACCTTTATCAGAGTCCTTTTTTGTATTGTGAAAACCTTGATACCAACAGTAACCCCAAAATAACACATGGGAGCCAGATAATGAATGCATGATCTTTATATATTTCTGAAGGATTTGCATCAACACAGAACGCAATGTACAAAGATGTATACCACGTATCGCCGGTTCCCTTTTTGAAACAAGACGTCTTCATTTTATGTTTTATTAGTGCACCATGTATGTACAGATTAAGCTTAAGAAAACTTAAAAAATATATCTGACAAATAAATACTGTACAACACCTTAAACTAACTTCATAAATCAAACACGACCATGCGGATCAACAGAAGACCTTTGCAGCATTTCTGGCTAGTTTCTCTTCACACTGTTTCTATGGCAGCTAGATTTTGTTTCGTATGTACATGATAAATAAAGTGCCTTCATTTAAGATGGTTGAATCCATAAAGTAAATGCATGTTAAGAATTACACAAGGAAACAGAGGTCCTGAAAGATGCGTAACACTTTTTGACTGGACGGACAGAGCTACTGCGACGTTTAAAGGGTAAATTATGGCTGTGGTTGCCAGCTTGTAAATTTAAATTAGGTATATTTTTGTTTAACTCTCAGGCTAAACCATTGGTCTATATCTATGTGTGTTGCCCTCTCCATCCAGTCAAACGAAAATTTAAATGGAATCACTAATGCACGTTTATTAGTTAACATATCTTCTAAGTACTGTAGAATAGCTGTACACTGAATATACTTTCAGTCCCAGTTTGGAGTATAGCACGGCCAACGGTAAATGGTCACATTTTTATACAGCGCTTTTCCACCTTCAAGGCTCTCGAAGCGCTTTACATCAACGAACCGCTCACCCGTTCATTCGTGAGCGGCAGCTAGAATCGCTCCGCCAACCTGTGGGTCAGTGGTTGTGACCGCTCAACCCATGATGTTTATGTATGTCGAGAGTGGGATTCGAACCGCCAACCTTCGGATCAGTGGTTCTACCGACTAAGCTACTGGTGCTTAGCTTCCTCTGGGAATTCCAACTATTTCACTGCTAAGAGAGCTTGAACTGCTAACGTTTTGTACTAGCATGTGGGCTAAAAAATCGGGGTATTTATTAAGTCATGATTGTTTTAAAGTGGGAATAAATCTACTTTTTTTGATACTTTTTCCTGTGTTTATGACGTTTTAATAGCACTGCCAACCGGTCCTATTCCGAGTCCTATTATTTATGTATTTTTCAATTTATACGTGGTCCAAACCTGTCCAAATACATTTCAACAGGCCTCTGCTCTGATTAGGCAGCGACTCCTGGCTGCAGAGGTGAATTTTTTTGTTTCTTTCTGTTATTTGGATCCCCATTAGCTACTGAAATTAAAAAAAAAAAAAAAAAAAAGTTTGTATTCTTCTTCCTGGGGTCTGCTGGTTTGAAGTGGCTATGCCTGTTAGACCAATCACACTGTCCCTCCTCAACCCTCACTCTCCCCTTTAGTCCTCCAGGCGCTGCCCAGTTTAACAGCTCATTTGGACTGTGGCTGTGGGTGGAGTTGAGGTGTTTAAAATCGAAGTCCAGTATTTTGTTATCTGGTATGTCACTTTTACTGTGTTACAATGTTGTTCATTCTTTCTGCTCCAAACTGGGACTGAACACTACCAACCATCAGTGTTTTTTAAAGGTCCTATATTACGCAAAATTGGCTATTGTGAGCTTTTAGCAACGTTATACTGTCGTTACCTCCTCAAAAACATACTTGAGTTGTGTGTTGTTTCATTCGCACATGTTTGAGTAACCCTGCGTTATTGGTCAGTTTACATCTCCAAAGCTCAAAAAGCTCTGTTTCACCTTGTGAGGTCATGTAGTGGTAGCTTTCAAGTTAACAGCTACTTTTTACCTTTAGTTCAGTAGAGAGAGACAATTCTAGGGCTGACATGATCCAAATGATTCTAGTGAAGGTGCATGAAGTTTAATAACACAGTGGAGCACTAAATATGCAGGGTTTGCGTGTTAAACGTGTGAATGAAACAAAACAACACTCCAGGTGTGTTTGTGATGAGGAAACAACATCATAACATCGATCAGAAAACAGCATAATGTGGGACCTTTAAGCACTACATTTACTGACCCAGTCCTTTAATATGTATTTGGATTACACAGCTTATAGCATGTTTTAGCCCAAACTCGTGTGACACTGTAGAGGTAATGAAGACATTTTACCCATGGTCAGTAATTCCCCTGAGAAGGTTTTTCGAGACACATCTACGAGCACAAGCTACTCATTGTACAATATGTTTTCCTACATTTGCACCGTAGAGACTGGGTTTACGCAGGCACCAATCGTCTGGCTCTTAACTCTTTGGCACCCTGATCAGAGATTTTCCTGGCTGTCAAAATGTAACATATCTCAGCGCCAAACGTTTGAAATCCAATCTTTCTTTCTGTAAAGGCTGCTCGAATCAGTCCCACCAGACAGATGTCCACAAGCCTCATTTGGACGACTAATTTCACTGTCCATTCTTCTTTTTGTGTATCGATGTCTTACTTTGCGTTTTTAAATCCAATTTAGTTTAAAATAGCAGCAGTATTAACAGTACCACCTGCCTCGCTCGCTATCCCCCGTGTTTTTATTCTTCAAATACCAAACAAAATACCAACGTCAGCCAGTAGACATCTCATGATCACGCTCATGAACTGTATAAAGAAGCCAGTGCTGGATAAACAACAAGGAGCATGGTCTGAAGGGGACATGGTGTAGGAAGAGCTCGGTAGGGGACACCTGTAGCCTCTGGAGCGCTCTCTCGTCTTCACTGTAGTAGGTGAGTTTATGTTGAATTTGCTAGGGCTGTAGTCGTTTGGTCGATTAATCGATCGATGGCGTCGACTAATTATTTCGCTGAGATTATGAGGATTTATGTGAACAACAGCAGAAAGGAAAAATCACGGAGTTGAATTATATGCAGTTTTGACTGAGTTTAAACTGCCTGTTCACTTGTGCAAATGCCTTTTACTTTTACTTCTTTGTATTTATAGTTGTTTTTGACGAGATCCTAATAATTTTGTAAGATTGTGCCAGCGCACCGCCACGCTTTCTTTTAGTCGACTACAGCCCTAGAATGAGCGTAACCTGTGGCTCGTGTGTGGAGTGCAGTTTTGGCTGTTGTCCTCAATATTCCCGCGCTTCTTCCAGTTCATTCATAAAGACGTCTTCGTGAGGGTTCTCGGGACACTTGAGTCCATTATTGGGCGGTCTGACTGTGTGGAAGCGACTCCAGTCCCCTTTGCACAGGATCCAGGGCAGGACGTCGACTTTAAAGTGGAGATCGGGGGAGAACTCGGTGCTGATGAGGTTGGGCGTCCCTGCGCTTTTGCCCCGAGTGATGAGACGCCCGCGGTCGTCATAGCAACAGTGCTGCGCCGCCAGAGTGGACAGGTCCGCGGACAGCGCGGAGCGGATGCAGCTGCGGGCGGAGGGCTTGTACACGTCCAGCCTCTCTTTGGGGCCACTGGCGTCCCTCCAGCGAAAGGGGCGGTCCTGTCCCTCGTCAAACACACTGACCACTGTGTAGGAGACGTCAGAGGGGTATGAGCAGGGGCAGTGGGGCAGCTCCGAGAGGGCCAGGGTCATGTACTGCTGAAGGAAGTCACTCTTGCAGCTCAGCCACTTCTCACAGCTGTCCACGTCTAAAGACACACACACAAAGTTATAGAGTCTGAGGACACACAGAGTCTGCCATCAGCTTAGCACTATACATATACTGTTTGTTTTATTTTGCTGTTATGTGCAGCATGTTGCAAACTATCTTGTTTATGAAATGTGCTATACAAATAAACTTGGATTGGCTATAAAGGAGCGGAAACACACCTGTGCCAAATGGCTCTGTGCCATTCTCCATTTCAAAGGGGAATGGGTCTGCCACGGTGTTGTCCTCCCCTGTATCAACAACAACAGTTAGAATCGGTTCAAATAATCCCCGATAAAAGTGCAGTAGATAAAGCATGTGTTACCGGGGCAGGGGTCCAGGTCACAGCGGGCCGCCTCTGTCAGGGTGCAGGAGTACCCGCAGGATTTGGTCCTCTTCCTCTCTCCGTGTCCGCACGTCACTGAACACGGAGACCAGGGAGTCCACTCCTCCGGGTCCTTTTCTGAACAACACAACATAGAATGTGAGTGTTGGTGGCAAAATGACCTTAGTGTAAATATCTTCTGTGTGATCATTGGTGATTTTCTGATTACAAGGATTTCCAGCAGAGATCAGAAGCATTGGGATTGCAGTTCCTGGCAATGCAGTTTCTGTGGGCGAACATTTACATTGCTAAACGCTCTGTGTTTTACCACCAGAATAGCAAGATCAAAAGGACAGTTTCAAGCAAAACTGCAAATCTAGGAAACAATCTAATGTGTGTGTATTTCAGAACTAAACACGTCTGAAGCTCCCATAGCTTCACACAGGGCACACAGTATATTTTCCCCTGGCCTGACCTTTCCCAGGCAAAGTCATATTCTTAAGTCAAATTAGAGAGGGAGAAACTGCTGCGGCTGTCCGCCTCCGCACCATGTTTCCTTGTGGTGTTAATAACACTCAAAACAAGTGTGCGCTGATTAAAGGCGAGGTGGGTGCACAAATACCAGCCTGGGTCTACGGAGTGCCCAATTTGACTTTGTGGGCACTGCCAACTCGCAATGTGACCAAACTGGAAAAGATCTCAGGACTGTCTTAATTACAGAAGACGCAGTGGCACACATCTTTATGATTTATGATCTCTCAGACTAAGTCTATACATTGCAGTGCTGATAAAAAGTCTCATTGCATATTTTACTTCTGTGACAACCTTTCTTGATAATAAGCAGGGTTAAATTCACATACTTGTACAGCACTGCATTAGTGCAGCTTTGAGTAGAATGTATTTTCTGTTACATCCTTCTTGCAGCTATATGTCCTCATTGGTTGAGACCAGATGTTACAAGTATTGTATGGACCACAGGTTCTATAAACCCTTATTGCTGATAAGAATGCACTCCAGTGCAGCTGATACTAGTGAAAGTTTGTAGCATTGTAGTGCACTGTAGTTAGTCTCATTATTTGTGGAGCTTGGCTCCTGACGGGCCTCTGTACACAGAAATACAACAGTGTTTCCCACCAGAGCACAACAAAATCAAACAAAGGAAAAAAGAGCTGCAGAAGTTATGCAGAA
>KN473230.1:2541-25573 GCA_000787095.1 Periophthalmodon schlosseri
TCTGAGCCACAGGAGCCAGTGCAGAGACCTGAGCACAGGACGCATGTCGCAGGTTTTAGAGAGAGAGTCTGGAAGTGACTACTGACACTTTCTCTTTGTTTCTGTGGGCCAAAGACTATGACTTCATCGTTCGACTCGTTTAGCTGGAGAAAGTTGTTTTGCATCCACACACTGATCTGTTAAATGCAGTGGCAGAGTGAATCCACAGGTCCATTTTCATCTGCTGCCAGTGAGACATAGATCTGAGTGTCATCTGCATAGTTGTGGTAGGACACATAATTGCTGTGTATTAACTGGCCTAACCGCAGCATGTAGAGATTGAACAAAAGGGGTCCCAGGGTTGACCCCTGAGGCACCCCACATATCAAGGCCATTTTATCTGAGACACATTTTTCCATTTTAACAAAGTACTCCCTGTCTTCTAGATAGGACTTGAACCAGTTTAATGCAGTAATAGAGTTGCCTCCCCAGTCCTCTAGTCTCTGTAAGAGGATCCCATGATTGACAGTGTCAAAGGCAGCACTCAGATCTAACAGGATCAAGACTGAGACTTTGCCTGCATCAGTGTTCAGGCGGATGCCACATCCTAGCTGTTTTTATTTTTGTTTGCTCAAACTATGAACATGTTAAAAATAAACCCCTCCGATTTTTCAGCAGGTCTCAAACAGTAATAAAAAATATTTTACTCTTCAGCCTAGTTAATAAATGCAGTGGAGAAGAAAGTACAGATAGCTGCCCTCAAATGTAGTGAAGTAAAAGTAAAAAGTATCCACTTTAAAATTTACAAATTTTAGGTATCTCTACTTTACTTAAGTACAGCACTTTGCAATTTTTACTTTGTTATGTTCCACCACTGCTGCATTTAGAAATATTCTGCAAACATGCATGACTCAAAATACAACTCTGATTAACGTAACTGATTTTGCATAATCTGTCTCTTTTAAAATCATGTAGACGTTATTTTTTGCAGTGTACCTCATTGGCTTCACTGTTGGGAAAATAAAGTTGAGGTTAGACCACAACATGGTTTTGCTATTAAGATATTATTCATTTACTCTAGTGGAAAAAGTGCTTACAGACTGCCATGTTAACTACTGAACAACTTGGGATAATAAGTTATGACAGCTCATTTGAAAGCTTAGAACTTGAGGTTAGTTGGATTCGATAAACATGGGTGTCAGTTGAGATCCAAATCACAGGGTTTGCAAATATTTTAAGCCTGATAATTATTAGGTCAATTATGTCAAAAGATATTATTTCCAATGCTGTGCTAGCAATCATAAAATACACACTAGTCATTACGTATTAAGTGAGGAAGAGGGAGAAGGGCCTGGGGAGGGGGAAGTCGTGTGATGTCTGGTTATGTGTGGTCAAGAACTGGTTTGGGATGTTATGCAAAGTCAGGAACCAGATCACCAATCAAGTTTATTGGCTTTAAAGCAGACCTGTTATGCAAAATTGAGATTTTAACCATGTTATAGCTGTTTCCCCTCACCATTTACCCACTCAAAGCTGCATTTGGAGTGATTCATGTATGTTTTAGCAGTATATTCACAGTGCATATTTTCAAGACACCATATTGCTGATCAACTCCCGTTTTCAGCGCTACCAGTATACACACACTGCTCTTACGTTCTCCAGTTTTATTTTCTTAAAAGGTGATACACCGTTGCGTAGTCATTTTGGTACATTTTGAAATAGATCTGCAGCTATATATCGGAGGTGCTGACCACTGCACGGCTCTTTGTTGTGAAGATGTTTATGGCAACGTCAACCTCCTTGGGCACCGCAGTTTTCTAATGTGGGAGTCAGGCTTGTTTCTTTCATTTAGTCGTTTTAGATCAATATTGTGATTTAAAATGTGCAAATTATAACATAATGACCCATGGGTATCATAGATTATAGCTATACACCAGACACAAAGACAATATGTCTTCTTTTAGCGATAAAGTTCCTTATACAGCTCCCTTATGAAAATACACTGTTCTTTTCGTCTCTTTTATTTATTTATTTTTTTTTTAATTGAAATAAGACAATATAATTGCATTAAAACAAGTAATGCTGCCAAATATTTTTTTTAAGCAAGGGTTTCCCAGGAGAACACTCTTCAGGTCGTGTTGGCCATATTGCAAGGCTGGTTTTCCGCAGATGGAGACCACAGATGCTTCAGACACCCCAAAAATACATGTAACCATCACAGGGATTTATAACAGCATTTAATGAGGTAAAATATTACTTAGTTCTGCTTTAATGTTGCACATAACACTCAGCATTAATAGCGCATTCTGCATCCTTCAAGTGCAGTGCTAGAGGAAGGGAGTTACAGTTTCCGGTGCATCACCACTATAGTAATATTATTGCACATAAAATATTATTGCACGTAAAATATTGCTATTACATTACAAAGTGTATAAACAAAACAAACTTCCTCAAACTCAACCAATTCTCGTCTTTCACATTTTTATATAGCACTTTTCCACCTTCAAAGCACTCAAAGTGCAAAGGAACTACCCACACAAACATTCATACACAAGTGTACACAGACACTGCGGGAGCGGGATTCAAACCGCCAACCTTCAGATGAGTGGACAAACACTCTACCAACTGAGCTACTGTGGTCCCAATGAGCTGCTGCTGCTCCTGTGAACGGTGGGAAAGCAGCACTGTGTCAGTGCCCGTCCGGCTGACATGTTGTGTTTGGGTAATGACAGAGGGCCCATGGGTTGGCTCTGCTGGGGCCACTGTTGATCTTTGGCTGCAGTATTCAGCAGATCTCTGTAAGTACACCAAAGACTTAAACACTCTGACAGATGTGTCCCATTCACCGTACCACCATCACCGCCGCTCTCATCTCCACCGCTCCTCCGCCATCCACCGCCACACCAAACCACACCAAACCACACCAGACCACAGAGACATGAAAGGGTCCCTCTGCACCTCCTATTCTGAATCACACAGTGTGCAGTACATATACAGCAGGGACAAGCCAGAGAGTTAGACCTGAAAAAACACCAGTCATTACGAGGGGATTTCCCAAAGTCCTCAGAAGTGGGTCATTTGGGTTTTTAGTCCAGTTTCACTGTATCCGACAAAACGTAATTAGAGGAGAGTGACCAGGTAAAATAAAATATATGGTGAGAATTGTTTTGCTGTGAACTAGGGTTGTCAAAAGTATCGAAAATCAGTTGCTTATCAATACTAAAACTAGTATCAAAACTAGATACTCATTTGAGCAAGTACAGTCACATTCACAGGACAGAAATTAACCTTTCCTGAATAGCTTTAGAATGATCTTGAGCTGTACACAGAACAAGTATAAGACTTCATAGACTAGTAAACACCCATGGACCACTATGGAACCTACCTGGACGACTGAAGGATTATACAGCTATAAGACCACATGGTGAAATAAAAGAAAGCACTGTGATTTAATGTTGAAAATCACATTCTATTGTCTAAAGAAAGAAGTTTTTTATTATCATCGTGGTATCAGAAACGGTAGAAAGTCTATTCCTTAGTATCGAAATCAAGTTTGAAATTTTAGTATTGTGACAACATTACATATCGTGAACATTGCATTGCAGCTGCATCATATTAAATTATTAAAATAAGATGGTAAACTTCAACTACTTTAGACATACAGAGTATCCTGCCTCTCTTTACCACTAGTACTTTGGCAGTGTCCTCACGTCCTCAGCCCTGGTAAGACACATGCAGGCTCCATACACTCCAAGCAGTATTCAGCTCATGTTTCCCAGGAGAACACTCTTCAGGTCGTGTCGGCCATATTGCAAGGCTGGTTTTCTGCAGATCGAGATGACGGATACTTCAAACACCCCAAAAATACATGCAACCATCACAGGGACTTACAACTGCATTTCATGAGGTAAAATGTTCTGCTTTAATAGAACATACACACATAACACTCAGCATTAACAGCACATTCTGCAGCATTCAAGTGCAGTGCTAGAGGAAGGGAGTTACAGTTTCCAGTGCATCACCACTATAGTAATATTACACATAAAATTTTGCCATTACAAAACAAACTTCCTGAAACTCACTTTTTTTTTCTAAGCTCAGATCTGTTTTGGCCAATATACAGCTCATGTGATCTCCCAGGGGACTGTGGGTAATCATTCACAGGGACTATGCAACCAGGATCCCCCTATTCCCCCGAGAACTGTGTGAGCAGTCACTGTCAAAGACGTTACAAAGGCATGCAATGAATACAGAATCAATAAAACCTGAACCTCAACAGATTTTTTTCACTCTATCAAAAATGTTTAGGTTTACTAACTTGAAAGTAATCAATTTCCAAAGGTACTTTTTGGAAGTTGCATTTGACCCATTAATTGATGCGGTTGTGGCAAATTGTTCGGATCATTGCTAGCTCAAAATGTTCAGTTCTTTCAGTTGAAGAGTGTCAATGTAAAATGACAGATTAATAACATTTCTTTGAGAACTTCTAGATTCCATTTAGCAACTGTGGGCTTTTGGTAGATCATAGTGATGGGACTTTTGGTTCTTTTAGGGGATCCGAATCTTTTGGATCCGTTCATTTCAAAGAGCCAATGTGAGAACTTGTTTTATCTACAAACTAATCACAGAGAGAAATGACCACGGCTAAGATATATTTATAATGGCTCCAACAGAGTGGGAGTGTGTTTACCCTTTGAAATTATGAAAATCTAAATAAAACATTGCACTACAATAATAATAATTAAAAACTAACTGTTATTATGATGTCAAATATGTTTTTTTGTGCATCTCTCAGTTGTGTCACCTCCTCTTTTTCTGTGCTGATTCTTGTGTTGGTTTAGTGTTAATCAGTGTAAAAACGTATAAAAATTAGAAAGTAACGGATACAGTTCTTTTCAAAACTGAGATTCGATTCCAATCGTTTGCGTTAAGGAACAGTTCAAAAGCGCCGACTCGTTCACTAGTGGATCACTGTCTAGAATAGATGCAGACACATGAACAGTATTCACACACAGTCACATTAATTGAGCGATTTACAAATTCACCTCAAAAAGGAAGTAAAAGTCTTCAAAGTAGCTTTGATAATCGTCCTTTATCACAGACAGACAGGGACAACATACATTACTTAATCTATAACAAGAAAAAGCATTGCATTGTTTACACAGTACACACTAGACTTCCTACAACTCTTATCACTTACCCTCACGTTCAAACTGTGTCAAACCTGTGTTAGCTACAATGCTGGTTAACCTTAGCTCTGTTGACATGTATTTAGCTGTGTCTGGTTCTTTAAAGTTAAACATTTATTTGCTGGTTAAGATTATATTCTGAGCAGCAGTATGAGAGGGCAGACTCAGCAGTGAATGATTTTCTATGGTCTGGACATGCCCTGTCGAAGCAAATCTCCAGGTTTAATCCAGAACTTCCTGTTTTGACATGGGATTTAGGTAGAGCTCTTAACTTAAGATCTACTGGCTAATTGTTATTTTGATGTGGTAACAGGGCCTATATTACGTTAATTTGTGATCTATGTTATAATGTTGTTCCTCATCAAAAACATACCTAGAGTTGTGTTTTGTTTCATTCACACATGTTTAACACACAAACCCTGCATATTTAACAGAAAACACACTGTTCCACCTTGTGATGTCATGTGGTAATACAGGAAGAGCTCTACTGTGTTTTTAAACTTCATACATCTTCACTAGAGTCATTTGGATGATTTCAGCCCTAGAATTGCCAATTTCTACTGAACTAAAGGTAAAAGGTAGCTGTTAATTTGAAAACTACCGCTTCATGACGTCACAAGGTGGAACCTGAGCTTTAGAGATGTAAATAGACTAATAATAAAGGGTTACTCAAATGTGTGAATTAAACAAAACACAACTCCAGGTATGTTTTTGTTGCGGTAACAACATTCTAACATGGATTAAAGCTCGCAAGATTCAATTTTGAATAATACAGGACCTTTAAGGAGTGTATCTATGTTCCCACGGCTCCTTGTTCCCACGGCTCTATTTGCTCACATTTAAAAGATCTTTTTGAAAGCAACTCCATAACCTCCACCCTCACCCTGGCCCTAACCTTAACCAGAATCTCAAAACCAGGCCCTAACATTAAAGCCAAACTAAGTAACATGACTTTATTAAATGTCTTTGTAAGTCCCTGTGATGGTTAATTATGCATTTTCGGGTTTGAAGTGTCCATCGTCTCCCCCTGCTGTCTCTGGGCGGAAAACCAGCCTTGCAGGAAATGGTGGACTTCTAGGAAACCCTGGCTCTGTTTTTGTATTTGACAACGTTTCAATAAAAAAGAACAAAGAAAAGAGGAGAAACAACCCACAATTATCCTACAACCCAGCAAACTTTTTTTTCAAAAATGTATAACAAACAGGGAACATAGAGCTGTGAACCTCTGGTGGTGTGTATGGAGTGTTTTTAAACTCCATACAACTTCACTATAATCATTCGGATAATTTCAGCCCTGGACTTGCCAATCTCTATGGAACAAAAGGTAAAAGGTAGTTGTTAACTTGAAAACTACCACTTCATGACCTCACAAGGTGGAATAGAGCATTTTGAGCTTTGGGGTTGTAGACAGACTAATTATGCAGCGCTACTCAAACATGTGTGAATGAAACAAAGACAGACTAATATGCAGCGCTACTCAAACATGTGTGAATGAAACAAAACACAACTCTAGGTATGTTTTTGAGGGGGGAACAACATTCTCACATGGCTTAAAGCTCACAAGAGTACATTTTGAAGTTCTTGTGCTGTTTTCTGAGTAAGAAATAAAAAAAATCAAATGTGCAGTTACTCAGCATAGGCAGTTAAGTTTTTTTGTTTTTTTCTTGTGACTGTCCAGTGTACATCTGTGTAAAACACCAATGAGACTTCAATGAGCTGTTCCAATGATCCAGTTCGGTCATGGACATCCCATAGTTTGAACCAACCACATGTGAGGAGTCTACAGGGTCAGTACTGAAAGCCCCATTTACACACAGCAATCCGAGGAGACCAAACAGGACCTCCTCCACTCTGATGTGGTCCCAACATGAGGTCAGCGTACGCCTCAGCAGTGGAGGTGCATATATTATTAAGGAAGTCCAACTACCGCAATGAAAACTTCTGGGTTCATTTACACAGTGAGCTGTTCCAGGCCAGCAGTAATGGACTCAAAAGCCATGGAAAAATAGCTACTGATAGATTGACCATTTCACTCCATACTTTCGCTCCAAGTTATGATGTGTTATGAAACAGGAAATACTGATCTAGAGATGTCCAAAGATAGTTTTTAAAAATTGTTACGCATTCTGGTGGCTTTGATTCACTTTTAAACGTGCTTTGGTCACCTTGAGATAAGTATTTCACTTTTTCTAACTTAAAATAATGTCTACATTTGGAACACTTTATACACTACACCTCTGGTTCCAATGAGATTTTTACCGCTCTCTGCTGTCAGCAATGGGAAGGAACAATGGGAAAATTAAGTCCTTGGGCAATGCGAATGCTAGTCTAATAGAGCCATGTGTTTGTTGTGAACACAATTTGACCACAGAACAAGTCCAGTGATGGTTTATTAACTTAAAAACTGCCCAGAAGAAGTCCAGATTTTTACCTGTGACATAACAATACAGACAGTATGCAAAAAGAGCATTTCTGAGTGCTCAGAGAAGACAACTTTGGATTTTGGATGAAGAAATGTGAATGAACCAAAATAAAACTCCCAAGTATGTATTCATTCTTCAGATCAGGTTATTAAGTATTAAGCCATAACATACGTGGATCCTTATTTAAAAATGTGTTCATTATAAACTGTAAAATTGGTCTAAAATGGCTCAATAAAAGAAACAGGTCCATTGACTTCCTGTTCAAAACTGCAGAACTGAAAACGACTTTTCAACTTTTTATTGTTGAAAATCGTTACGTGAAATTTTTAACCGATAACTATGATCCGTGGTCTCAATCTTTTGAATAATCACAAGTAAGATCAGTGGGCGGGGGTAGGAGGTAGGTGAAAATGTGATTTTTCTGAAAACTCAAGCCTCAAATGGAGGAGGGTACAGGATTACTCAAACATGCATGAATCAATGGAAATTCAACTCTGCATATGCTAATGATGAGGGAACACTACTGTATATATAAATGGACATAGCTAATCTGCTAGCTGCCGCTCGTCAGGCTTGTTATTTTGGTCTTAAAATGTTCGTATTAACCCACTCTACATGATCCTGGTATTTTTATTTCACTATTCTGGCCGTAAACCAAGAGGGGTTCAATGTAAAATGAATTGGAGCCAGAGTCGATGGAACTGGAAGTACGCCCATGATCACTTCAAATTTTCGAATGCGGTGGCTAGCGCATTAGCTATGTCCATGGGCGTTACCTTCAACAGCCTCGCTCCGAATTGGCTCTTTGGTTGCTATGATACTCATAATCAGCATTCCAAATATGGAATTCTGCTCCAAATTCGCTCCTAAAACTGCTAGCCTCGATGAGCTGCACTTGAATGAAGCCGAATGCTATGGGCGACGTCACACTCCCTTAGTCTACTTCTTTATACAGTCTACGGTTAAACGTGGTTAAAAGCTATTTAATATATCCCCCTAAAAACTTGAGGTAGGCTGCAGGAATGAACCTATACATTCACCCTCTTACCATTTGTTCTAATTATGGGAAGTAGAGCCACCATGAGAGCTGCAGTGGGCGCTGAGAGCCTGGGTACACGGATAATGTAAAACACATGCTTCTCTACCGTACCATAAGTACAATGTGAGAGGCATTAAAAGGCAGCCCTTCCATAGGCTCTTTTATTTAAGTCGGCAGTCTAAATGAAAGCGCTGTGAGTCAACCAACCTCAGCTCCAGCTTCTGTTAACCATACTGTACATGCAAAATATACACACACACCGTAGTTTGTGCTTGAGGGCGGTTTGAACACAAGAGCAGTGTTGGGAAGTAACTAAATACATGCTCCGTGTTTTTAAGTTACTCTTTCATTTGGTGGTATACGGAATACAGTTACTTTCCTAAAATTAAAGAAGCACGGTGTAACTTTTTTGGTGGAGGGTACTTGCTTGTTGCTTTCTTGAAAATGTTATTTCTTTGTCTACAATGTCCCACAGTATGGCATTAAACTTATTTATCTTATTTATTTTATACTAGTGTTTTTGTTACTCAAAAGTACCTTCAAAAACAGTGAGTGAGGCTGCCTCTCCACAGATTTGACCTGGAACTTGGTGATGTCTCCTGCTTGTCCTCATGAGATAGAAAAGTTTAATGCCTTACTGTGGAACCTCCAAGACAAAACAATAACATCTCCATGGAGACAAGCAGGTGGGGGCTCTCTGTCAGAAAAGTTACATCATGCACCTTCAAAGACAATCATATGGTATTTTATCACGAAATTAAGGTTTTGAAATGTACAGTATTAGTTAATAAAATAGAAAAAAAACACATACAGGTACAGGACCTTTAAGTATTGAGTAACTAAAGTATTTCTCCCAATACCACAAACAAGATCATAAACCTTCTCACCAAAATATCTTATATTCAAATAATAGAGAAAAGATTGCCCCCACATTCAGATTAGGATCTGATCATTTAATCCCATCACAGAACAAAGGAAGTCTCTGGGGCACCTAGGTCCCTTACAAATCTCGAAACAGGCCTATACCCAACTATAGCCAAGTTTATTATAAAAACATCAGCTTTGCCTCTTGCACGTTCGGCACACTTTCCCATTCACATTCTACCAAGAAAACCACAACAGATTACCCACATCCTAGTTCATTTAACTCGGCCAAACTTAGCAAGTGCGAACACACCCTAAAGCTCTTGTGTTGGTCTCAATCAAGACTCAAACCACTGCACTCCTTTTGAGAATATTTGGACCATAATCGAAACCAGTCTTTACTTTGAAGACATCCCAAATGCAACAGCAGATGTCAGATGTTTGCCTTAGCTGGCCTGATTCACAAACCACCATTGCTTTTTTAACTTTTTTGTCAGTTCTTCTTGTTTACAGTAATCCCTCTTCAGATCATGTTTTCGGGAGCAGGTTTATCCACAAAAGGGACCAGAAGGAGAAACTCGTCTTTGATCGCATATAAGGAGCCATCTGGGGACTCCTCAGACACGGGCTGCAGGTGCTCTGAGTCTAAGCCAGTGGTAATATTTAGGATCTGAGGTTGTAGCAGGCAATCCCCTTCATTTGTCAGAATGAAATTTGGTGTGTAGTGTGCCACGGATACTTTGAGCAGTTCCTGTTTGACAGTTGTGTTTTTGTTGGACTATTCTGGCAGTATCACATATGTGGTATTAATTGCTAAAACATTACATATTTAGATCACCTTTTATTGTTTTGAAAATTCTATATTTGCAGAAAACAACGTATTAACATGTTTTATAAGTTTCACGTTTGTTTTTGACGTTTGCTCCCCTCCCTATATCGCACCCCTTCAGAGCACTATCATAACATAATTGGCATGCTTTTCGCTACTGAAACTATTGCACATCGCATCAGGTTTGTGAACTTGTAGTGTATTGTTTAGTATTGTGCTTTTGTATATTTAGGGAAAATTGTTGGGCAGGAGCATGAATGATGTTGGCTTATGGGCTCAAATTGTGCCCAGGAGAGATGTTATGGCATAGAAAGTTCCAAAAAGTCGATTTTGCATAATACTCCCTAGTTAAGTTAATCATTTACTCCATTTTCAACTTTTTTAGCTGTTAAACTAACCCATGTTTATTTCTGGTTCTGTGATAATAATAATGCAATGGATTTATATATAACTATGACTGTGCAATATGGTGATAAAAATCCAATTGTGTTCTCATTCCTGTGACGATATGCTATTTTGTTCTCTTGGCTATTTGGTCAAACTTACATTGATTTTCCCTTAAATGCAGCTCTATACTCACAGACACCTTCCGCCATCCACTACTCATACTTCCCCTAACTCTAACCCAACCCTAACCCTAACTCTGGGACCAGAAGTAGAAGCTTGTCTGTGATTGTATATAAGGAGCCATCTGGGGACTCCTCCGACACAGACTGCAGGTGCTCTGAGTCTAAGCCAGTGGTAATATTTAGGATCTGAGGTTGTAGCATGCAATCCCCTTCCTCTGAATGAAGAGGAAAATAAACACCAAAACGGACACATGCGTAGCACGGATACTTAGAGCAGTTCCTGTTTGACTGTTCTTGTCTGACTATTCTGTAAATTTGTATTAGCCTTTACCGTCTCTGTTTCCAACTTTTTTTATCTGTTAAACTAGGGCTGAAAGATTATTTGCAACTGAATCAAAATTGCAGTTTGAAAGGACGCAGTTAGCAAATCGCAAAGGCTGCAATTTACCATAGTACCATAATTTTCTCCACAAACAACAAAATCTCCTGTGTTATTCTGCATAAAAACTACTAACCCTGTAGCTTAGATCTGTACAAACATATTCTCAAGATTGACTCTTGCATTAGTTTGTAAGTTTGTACTTAAAGAGCCTATATTATGCTATTTTTTTTTAAATCAATGTTATAGTGTTGTTTCCTTATCACAAACATACCTGGAGTTGTGTTTTGTTTCATTCACACGTTTAACACACAAACCCTAAAAATTTAGGCTGTGTTCTTCTCTCAAACGGAAAACACTCTGTTTCACTTTGTGATGTCATGTGGTAATACAGGAAGACCTCCACTGTGTTTTTAAACTCCATACACCTTCACTAAAATCATTTGGATGATTTTGGTCCTGGAATTGCCCATCTCTACTGAACTAAAGGTAAAAGATGTCTGTTAACTTGAAAACTACCACTATATGACATCACAAGGTAGAACAGAGCATTTTGAGCTTTGGAGATGTAGACAGACTAATAATAAAGGGTTAATCAAACACATGTGAATTAAACAAAACACAACTCCAGGTGTGTTTTTGAGGAGGTAACAATGTTCTAACATGGCTTAGAGTCAGTTTTGTGTAATATAGGATCTTTAAGTTATTTTGTCAATTCAGTGCGTTTAAAAAGTGAATTTTTGAACAGAATCCAACACTCACACACCACCTTCATACATACGCAAGGTGTGTGAGGTGTCTTGTCCAATGACACAACAACAGAATGCAGCAGTTTGAGCTGGCGCAATAACTGTTGTACCACTGCTGTAAAGACTCATGGAGCTAGCGTAAATTCAGACTGGCAGAAGACATTGTGATGAAGGGCGTGCTAAAGATAATTCATTCGATATAGCCTACTAATACGTTTCTTTCGTGTCTGTCTGAATCTTTCCAGGTTAAAATGTAGTTCAAACCTAAAGATCAGACTTGTTCTTCACTTTCCCATTTTTAACTATAATTATTCTCAGGGTTGAGTTTATAAGCACACTTCAGTTTTATAGTGGAAAAATAGAGCTTTAGTGTCATTGATATTGCTATCAACAGCTCAAGCGCTACTTCCAGGTCCTTTTCACCAGTCTCTTATCACAATATAAAAACTGAGTATGTGATCATGCAGCAGAAGATCCAACAGCTCCCTCAGCCTCTCCATCTCCTTCACCATCTCCATTCACCACGCTGCACCACACCACTCTTATTTGTCTCTTTGTACCACAGTTGCATCAAATTTGACTTACTTTCTGTGTAAATTTCACATATACAGTGTTTATTTTCAATTTGAGCGATGAAAAAATTCTGCTGTAATCGTCTTTTTCATGAAGAATGACCCAACGCCTTACTCTCCCCATTCACCGCTTTGCCTATTACTGTGCAAGGTATCACACACTGCCTTTTGTACACCCCTCTTTGAAGTGAGATGGAGATTAGATCAAACATTATATTGTAAATCCCTTGGAGAAATGCCGAAGTGATCAAAACATTGCTTTCTCCATGGGCAGCTTCAAAAGGCCGTGTCTGTCTGCTGCTCTGGGGAGGAAGGGAGTGGAGAGGTTAAGGGAGCGTGAAGAATCCCAGCCTTTATTGTGTTTTTTAAGCCATTTCAACTATGTTTAATGAGCTAAGCCGAGCTATAACTTTCTAACAAAAACTTGGTACAGTGAGGTCAAATACAAGAGTTACCGATGTGTTTGTAATGTTCCAGAAAGCAAATAAGGAGTAATGAATGAATAAACTTAGAGATATGAAAATATCTCTTTATGGGGTCAAGACTCTGGTGGTGGTAGTTGTGAAGAGGAAGAGATGAAGAGGCTGATGGTTCTGCTGCTGTGGCTGAGATTGGGTCTCTCTCTCTCTCTCGCTCTCTCTCTCTCTCTCTCTCTCTGTTTTATATTATCTGTTTTTTTTTATTTTTTATTACTGGCTTTTTATGTGAAGCACTTTGGGCAGCTGATTTTTTTTTTTTTTTAATTGAATCATCGGTTATTGCAGAGTCCACACTATAGCCATAACAATAAAACATCTTTTGAATGGGAAAAAGTCCTCAGATATCACATAAAACAGGGATCCTATTAATATACACAGCTACTGTAACGTAAGTAAAACCCTACCCTACCTTTAATATTGGCATTTTCATTTAATTTAATTTAACAAATTAAATGCTCCATCGACTCTGGCTCCGATTCACTTTCCGTAACTGCTATTTGTTATGGTGTTAGTAAATGAAGATATGAACCTTAATAACAGACAAATCAGGCGCCTTGTTTCCTCGAGGTTGCTCTCGCTAGCAACAGGTTTGATTGACAACGTTTCTAAGCACCCGATCCCTGCTAAACCAGATGTGGGCGGGAAGAGGCGTTACCTTCAACAGCCTCGCTCCAGATTAGCTCTTTGGTTGCTATGATACTCAGCTTGGCTTCAAATCCGCCCCTATAACCGCTAGCCTCGATGAGCTTCATTTGACTGAAGCCAAACACTATGGGTGACATCACGCTCCCTTCGTCCATTTCTTTATACATCTATGTTCTAGGTACTAACTTGACTAGAGTTTTTTCTAGTCTACCAGGTCTGTGTTTAGTTTGGAGCCAAGATGGCCGACAGCAGCCCTGTGAATGTATAATTACGGCCGCCACAAAGCATTTATTTACAGCCGGTTTGATTGATTAGAGCTTACCTTAGCGCTCTCCCAAACACTTCGTGATGAATTACTGCTGATATGTCAAGCCACTGTAAACTGAACTGACAGGACTTTTATTTAAGGCGCTAGTCAGGCTCAGCTAGCTCATTTAGCACTTCTGTGGCTTGTAGTCTCTCTGTTTATAAGGACGTAACTCACGGTATTATAGTCGTACATGTCAGGGGACTTTGAATTAGACATCTGCATTCATGGAGAGTCTAGTAGCCCAATTTTAGGATAGTATTATATTTCAAACTAGGTACGTCGATGGAACTGTCGGAGTCCGGGGAGAAAAAGCTGACATGGGCCCCCTTTGAAATAATCAGAGGGATGGAATTCTGGATCTCTAAAAACCCAAACCAGTAGTTGGAGAGAAATATAAACATATTCTCCAATTCTAGCTTTGGTTCTTCAAAATCAAATTGAAACAAGCAAAATTAAACTGCAGTTGTCCAAAGTTATTGCTCACTTTCGTAATGAATTTTTAGCATTCTAATTATTCACCAACGGGAGCCAGAGTGGAGTTTTGCCACCACAGTAACTTACTTCATGGTTCTTGGATGAGAAAAACACTTTATAATTAGATGCAGACAACTTTCAGCTGTCTCATTTTTACCCAAGAACTGCTTTTACAATATATCTGAATTTGGGCAAGTTCATAGAGAACAGAGAAGAACATAAAAATCTGAGTACATCTCCACAAAATAGCCTAGTTTGTCATAGTTTATCCATAATGATTTAAGTTTATGGAAAGTAAAGACAAATGGCATTTTACAACTTTTTAAGATTTTAATTTCAACAATTTTTCCAACATTTTTGTCATATGGATACTCATGTTTCTACACTACAATACAACCAAATAATATACAGTAAATTGGTAACCATCACTGATCTCACTCACAGTTCCCATTGAGAACAGCCCCAAGCGCCTCTGTTGTGCACATGCCCTCAGGCTGCAGCCCCTTTCCTCAGGCTGTAGCCCCTTTCCTCAGGCTGTAGCCCCCCCTCCTCAGGCTGTAGCCCCCCTCCTCAGGCTCTGCGGCTAGGGATAAACTCATGATGATGATCAACACTGACTTTGATGGTCATCTAATCCAGCTCTAAAATCTCATCTGGGACTCAGGAGCTCTCCAGGGCATGGACACAAGCAGCTAATGATGCTAGCAGAATGTCAACACGCCGGCTAATGCAGGTTTAATCAGATTGAGCAATGTTTACAGTCACCTTCAGATGGTACTTTACACTTTCTAGTTCCCATGTGTTCTTTGTCTATTCAGGCAATTAAGATGCTTGGAACGCATACGATAAGAGAGGAATAACTTTGGACCACTGCAAACCGTTTGAAAGGAACTAGCTCTGTTTCACATTTGTATAATTTTTTTGTCTGAAGGATCCTCCAACTAAAATAGTTACATACTGCACCTTAAAGTAATAAACCATCATACATACAAACTAACCAAATTATAGTTTAGAAAGCCAATAATGCCAAATATATGACAATTAATCGCATCCCTGTAAACAGATGTACGTCCTAATATATAAGGAACAGTTAGTGGAGAGCTCAATCAAACACAGCCCATGTTAACCACACATTTCCTATTAGGCACCACACCAGGCTTTTAACAACTTTATCTTCATTTCCTCCAGACTATAAATACTACCACAGTACCAGAGTGCGTCACCAGATGTCACCGGTGGGAAAAGTTTTTAGTTTATTTTTTTCCTACACAAAAGACCCTAATACAGTTGTACGACAAAAATATGAAAAACAGAACTGGTTCATTTTAAACTGTTTGCAATGGTCCAAAGTTATTCCTCACATTATGCATTCTGAGCATCCCAGTTATTCACTGTGATGAGTTTACAAGCACTTTTCACAACTTTCAGAGACCAGAGCGGTGTTTTGCCATGGCGGTAAACAACAACAACTAGTCTACTAACACGCACTTCCTGATTATCACACAAACAAAATGCTTTAATTAGATGCAGATGGCACACAACAGATTTATTTTGACCTCAAGAGCTGCTTATACAATACATCTGTATTGGGGCAAGACAAAATTTGCTCAAATACATACAGACCCTTTTAGTGAGCCCAAGTATTAATTTATTTCATTTATTTATACAGGAAGAGCACAATGAGAGTACCAGATTCTCCTTTCCATGGGCCCCCTGTTTAAAGTACTGAAAAATACAAACAAAAAACAAACAAAACAAATATGTACATGAGTCCATTTAAAACATTAAAAACAGCTGTGAGTATAAAGATTTGTCATCAGATTGCATTTGTGGCACCAAAGTATTCAGTTTTGCATGTCCTTCAAATATATTCCATTTTGGGGAAGCAAAAATAACTAATAACCACTTTTTCCCATTTCACTTTTTTTTCCCCCAAGTCTGGTACAGCCAGACAGCCAGACCACAATCAGGAGATCTCATATTAAAAGTTCTTGTATCAATGCTCAACAAACAAGTGAGATATTCCAGCAGTCTATCAAGTCCCACAATTTATACAGTGTTGTTCTCTTCTAACAGATAGGAATGGCCAACCTACTTTTTGTGTACAGTGATGGGTTTTAAATTCTGTAATTCAGTGGGATAAAATATTTGTTATAAACTTGCATAACATAATTCCGAGATATGTTTTTTACAGGATATGTTTTCGTCAAGCCAGATTCAAGATATTTATGGGTGGTGAATCTTTCAGTCATTGTAGCATTTAGTGTATAAAGATTTGTAGCTTGCACATCACTTTTTTTCTTTAATAATCATATATCTGTGTAATCCCTCAGTCGTCCAGGTCTGATCCATAGTAGAAGCCAAAGTTAAGAAGCCTACTACTAAATAATCATATACTTAATTTTATTTGCATTCAAAGGTCATTTAAGATTTTGGATTTCATTAAAATCTTGCCGCAGTTAATGGCAATTTTAGGGAATTTTGGCTTTCCTTAAAATCATCTTCATATAAATGTATAAATATGAAATTGCAACCAAATTAATAAATATAGTTTTAAAAAGTAGCGGGCCCAAAATAGAGCCTTGGGGTACTCCTTTGCTTAAAGTAAAAAATAAATAAATAAATAAATGATTTAAACCCATCAGCTACTACTGCCTGGGTTTAGTTTGAAAGATAATTTGGAACCAATTACATGTAACATTGTCAAATCCAATATGAATCAGATGCTTTAAGAGGATTTTATGAGCTATTGAATCAAAAGCTTTAGTTAAATCAATAGAAAGTGCTACACAATCTTGTTTGTCATCAAGGGCTGTGAAAATGTCATTTCAATTTGTGGTTGCAGTGAGTTAATATGAAGTAGTAGTAACATCTTTATTTACACAACAAAACATCAGTTGTTTTTTCCTGTTATACTCTGCCACTATTTGTTATGGTACACTACCCTAGATGCACATATTGAGGGCACATGTGCTAAGGAAGTGGGCTGACTTCATTACAACTGCCAGCTGTGTTGATTGCTAAGTGCTAAGTGCTAAACCAATGATACCAAAAGTACTTTACATCACAATTCACTGCATTTGATTTTATTGCTAGGAAATCCACAATTGACCATCATAAACATGCGTACTCACATACATACGTAATACTTGCGTAGTATAACTCAAATTGCAGTTCATAACCAAATTTTCCTATTATTTTTATTTATTTACAATGGATTCTGAACACAAATCCAAAAACGGCTTCACATTCCCGGGTCAGCTGGATCCACTATGTGCAGACAGTTAAATGAGACCTATTGCGATTTAAAATGTCCAAAATATAAAACGATATATATGGGTCTCATACAGCAGACACGAGCACAATATATCTTCTTTAAATCTGTTCAAAGTAGCTAAGAACACTTTGAGGCATGTTTTCGTGCTTTGGTGAATCATACTCGAGTTGTTTATAATGAGTTTCCCTAAGTTTTCATTTCAAACACATGCGTCTGGTAAACAGCGGTTGTGGGGACAGAGTGGGAGGAAGTGTACAGGGGCTGTGGTTGGAGCGCTGGCACTTGTTCAAATATATACTGTTTCCATAAGAGGTGCCAGAAGACCAGGGCAGCAACGTTCATATGTATGTACATGGTTACAGAAGGTGGACTATAGAGGTCTTTGAAATTGGAGTTATGTAGGATTTGATGTTCTTATATTGTCCAGATAGTGTCCAGGCAGAGATTAAGTAAGTAAAGCAACTGCATTTGTCTTAGTTGCTGTGATCTTAGTAGAGGCTCTAAGATATGAAATGTTATGCTAGTGGTGTTGTCACAGTACTGTAGTGTTCTGGTGTAAGGAAACATGCTGAATTTCTTCTGGTTGTTTATTTTCTGAACACAAGGGATACTGTAGGCTGTAACCCAAAACAAGAGCAAAACAACAGCAGTCTCAACTCGTCAGTTACAGACCAGTAACTGACGAGCGGCCGCCGACTTGATGTCACATACAAAAGCAGTAAAGTGTCACATACAAAAGCAGTTACATTAACAGCAACACACAGTTAAAAGAACAATAGGTGTTAACTCTGAACTAAACACAAAATATCAGATCATAACAGTACTAAAATTTGAAACTTGATTTCAATATAATCATGCTCTTTTTTACACAATAAAATACAATTTTAGTTTCTTTGATATCATGTGGCATTCAAGTTCTAATAAAAAATAAAATGAACACCATTCTAAAGCAACATTTCACAAGTTAGCCTTTACTGCCATGTTATTTAAAGTAGCTGTGCTGCCAACTGTTTTAATAAAAAACAGTTCACTCCTCACTGTCGCCAGTAGAGGGCATCAGATAGCCCTACTAAATGCAAGCATTTGTTGAGAAACTGAACGCCAGTTTCCTCCAGTTTCCCAAAGTGAGGCCCGCAAGGGGGAGTCAGATTTGTAAGAAATATCTATTTTGATTCAATTTTGCTCTGAAAAAGCTGTCAGGAGATGAAAGAGAGCCCACAGCATCCATCTCCCAAAGCACAATAATTGAAACCAATTAAGTCATAAATATTTTCACAGGTTTGGCCCTCGGGACACTCTAATGTGTAAATTTTGTCCCGAAGACGAAAAAAGTTTGGGAACCCCTGCTCTATAGGATTCAAATGGTTTGCTACATTTTCTTTGAGACCCAATCAAAGCTACTACTAACATGCTTTGAAGATTATATCCCTGTATAAACCAGACTTATCAATAAAAAATAACAAAAATATACCTTGTTTAAATTTCACTGTCAGTTATAGACGGAACTATCTGTTCCAATTACCAGCCCCTCTCTGACCAATCTGCATGAGGAGAGAGGACGCTGCGAAGTGCTCTTGACTGTTGAAAGGCCCTGTGGTGTTGTGGAGATAGGGTTGCCATGGCGATGCACAGAGCGGCGCCTGGTTTCTCGCTCCCTTCAGAGAACAGAGGAGCGCTGATGGGGTGGCTGGGCTGTCATACATGAGCGGATTATTGTCAACCTCTGCAAACATATGCCGTTTCATCTGGAGCAGCACACTGGCTTTACATAGATAATATGCATGTGAAGGCTCGGCAAGAGGACTTTGTAGCTTATACAAACCAAGTGACGCAGATAGTGTAATAGAACAAATATACAGAAATGCAGCCTATACCAGCCTTCAAATAAACATACCCTTGACTGTATAGTTTTGCAATTTTGTATATTTCAAAAACGCCTCCTTAAGGTCATTTGGAAAGGTGGTGATGTTTTGAGAGTCCTGGTTTACTCTTAACTGTTAGCTAGTTCATTTTAAATGGTTTGCAGCGCTGTGTTGCCAAGTCCGTGGTTTTCCATGTTATTGAGTAGCTTTTTAAGAGCTGCTGCAGGTGAAAAACATTTGTCACGGGTTGAACCTATTTTTCCTGTGAAATGGGTTCATTTCAGAATAATCCCAATAAAAGTTTGTGCGTGAGAGAGAGGAGGTAGGTCTGTGCCACTGGAGGAGCGCTACTTTCCCAAATACACTGGAAAATACAGCTAGCATTCTAATTATTCCGCAATGAGTTTATATTAAGAGACCAGAGTGAAGTTTTTCCTTCACAGTAATTCTAACAAAAACTAGCATACTAACTGCGCGCTAGCCTTACTTCCTGGTTTACAGACCATAAAAACTGTCTGTATTCACACCGCCGTCTCATTTTGACCCTAAGAGCTGCTTTAACAATATATCTGTACTGGGGCAAGACAAAATTTACTTCCTTACAAGAACAAAATTGGGCACTGCACCTTTAATTGAATGCTTTTACCTCATCTATTGTCACGTATAGTCAACTTACCACACAGGGGTTAAAGGAGTTTCAGTTTTGGAGACTTTCTGACCTCAAGACCCAAACATATTCTGAAGTTTTCCACCAGTCATTTGTGAAGACTTTGGGGCCAGTGCAACCATCGCCCTAACAATGTATATAGGTCAACATAGATCCCTCCTGGTTGGTTCACATTACACCCAATTTATTTAGCATTCACACATTTTTCCCTTTTTTTTAGTTTGTTAAGTTTAATCAGCTAAAGTTAATAGACTTAGTTGATCTTAAGATTTTATTAGTTATGTGCAGTGATGGGACTTTCGGCTCTTTTATGGGATCTGAATCTTTTGGATCCGGTCATTTCAAAGAGCCATTAAAAAACTTGCTTTTTTACTATTGACAGAAGCCAATGTGAGAACTTGTTTTATCTACAAACTAATCACAGAGAGAACTGACCAAGCTCTGTGTAAAATGGTTCAAAATGGGAGTGTGTTTACATTTTCAAATAATGCATAATTGAAATAAAACGTTGCTCTACAATAATAATTAAAAAACTAACTGTTATTATAATGCTAAATATGTTTTTTGTGCACAATGCTCTCACTCGTGTCGCCTGCTCTGCTTCTGTGCTGATTCTTGTGTTGGTTCCAGAAGCTGCACATAATCTTATTTTACGTTTGTTTCATAGGACTGTGATGATAGGAGAGAATACTTTTCCTAACTGTATTCTCAAGGACAACATTAAAATAGAAATGTGTCACTGTATACGGAGTGAAGCTACGGAACTCGTTAAATCATGATTTCAAATGTTGGGCTGGTGTTTGTAATTAAAAAAATGCATAAGGACAAAATAGTGATGGATTATGGACGATGTGACTAAGACAAATATTGAAGTTAATGAAATGTAAACCACAAGAGGCCATTGTAAACATGAATGTGGCTCATTGGGGACTTCGTTGGGATGGGGAACAATTATGATTCTTCCTGTTCCTTTTGTTCATGCCAGTAATGTCAAGGCACATAACAGTTGTATTGATGTTAATTGTCTGATTATTTTGTCTTTGGCTCTTTAAATTGATGCCAACAAAATTAAATGGCATTAGCAAATAAATAAATAAACGATAGTATGACTCCATACTCAAAATGCCTCATTTTTCCCAAAGCTTGATATCAATGCAGAGTTCTAGTGATGATGATTTACAAACCTACTGTCACGGTTTTACTTAGGACCCAAAAGCAGCGCACAACTGATAAGTAGTTCAACTGTTTACTCTCCAAGCTAGTAATCAGGTAAATGTGGTAAGTATCAGGCTGGGGGGTCCAGAGGTGCAGGTAGGTATTGGGCTGGTTAGCAGGCAGCTTCCAAAAATAACAACAGAGGCATCTGGACACAGAACAAAGCAACTGCAGTACAAAAATGCTGAAAAAAAGCTTGTGAAGCCAAACACAGCTACAAACTGGAGTAGTAGCAATGACAAACTGGCGAGGAGTGGGTGGAAAAAACAGACTTCTTATACTGTAGCTAATGAGAGAAACTGGATCCAGGCGTGCCAGCTGTCAGAACAGGTAAGTCGACGCCCAGGCGGGAGGAGAGAGACAACACAGAAGAGAGGCGAGACAACAGGGAAAACAGCAGAAGGGACACCTGACACCTGCACAAGCAATTTTTTGTTTGTTAGTGGTGAGTTCTAAAACAGAACTGGTCTACCTCTACCTGTCATCAACATGGAAAATTACATTCAATATACAGGAGCAAATGACAAGCAAGGAAGTCTAATTTATGTATTAACTATAACTATTGTGTAATTTAGGCAAGTTTGGGCCCTTGTTAAGATTAGGGTTGCTATGTAACAGTTACAGAATTACCTCTACGTCTGTCATAACTGTATCTGCATGTTTTAGTGAAATGAGCAGTGTAACCGTCAGTGGTGAAACGTAACTAAGAAAAAGTAGTGAAGTACTATACTTAAAAAATGTAGGTATCTGTACTTTGCTTAAGTACATTTTAAAGTGGATACTTTTTACTTTTACTTCACTACATTTGAGACCAGGTATCTGTACCCTCTACTCAACTATATTTTTTTAACAGGGCTGAAAAGTAAAAGTAGTTTTTATTATTGTTTGAGACCTGCTGAAAAGGCTGAGGGGATTATTTTTAACATGTTCATGATTTGACCAAACTAAAATGTACAAGTAAAAACAGCTATGAAAAAAAGTATTGATTCAGTTGTTTCTGTTGAACAAAATTCAACACAAATCTTTATCAAAATCACTACATGTGAAACTTCATTAGATCTCAAAATCTGTGGCAAAATACTTTACTTTTTACTCTTTAAATACTAGGTAATTCAATACATATACTTAACTCGATTTTTCATGCAATATTTTTACTTTCACTTGAGTCTTTTTTTGGTTCGGTACCTGTTCTTTTACTTAAGTAACAAAATGGAGTACTTCTTCCACCACTGAACCATATGCACTTTAACAGCTTATCATTAAGAAAAGTTTGTGGACACCTACAAATCTGGATGCATAAATAAAGTTGTTTTTCAGTGGCAGTTCCTATCTCTTTTCCTGACTTTTCGCACCCAAACAACAGCCAATTTATCGGCGGGTTAGCTTTTGAGACACTGCCGAGGAGCTAATGCCTTACATCTGTGATTGCAACACAATTTCAGGCACTTTACCTGACTGACAGACAGAGCACTTCCACCACTTATCAGCAGTCTGCCTCTCCTCTTGAACTC
>KN473231.1:4879-22788 GCA_000787095.1 Periophthalmodon schlosseri
GCGCGTTCCAAATAGGGAAGTGATCTGGGCGCGCTTCCGGCTCCATCGACTCTGGCTCCAATTCACTTTACATTAGAAAACTGTCGCCTCTCTCTCCGTAACTGCTGCGGCTCTTAAAATGTTGCTGTCTTGGTCACTCTACATGATCCTGGTGTTTTTATTTCGCTATCGTGTCCGTAACTCAAGGTATGAACATTAACAAGAGACAAATCAGGCGGCGTTGCTAAGCACCCGCCCCGTGCCAAACCAGCAGTGTGGGCGGGAAGGGGCGTTACCTTCAACAGCTTTGCTCCAGATATCGGAATCTGTATTGAGTATAGAGCGTATACCTTAAATCGCGCTTGAAATTTTTGTATCATGAACGCTACTTATTACTATTATGCAATTAGTTGATAACATCCATAATAAATGTCAAAGGATTTTAGTTTATTGTAAAAGCAGCAAATTAAAATACCTACTTCTTTTCGCAGTTTGAAAACCATGTGCTACTGATTGTTACCAGTGTAGACTGTGAGCAACCATCCAGGCAACTGTTCATATTCAATTTTGTGTGTGTGTTTTAATGTCTCAAAAAACTTGACCTAAAATCGTGCAATCTTACTGTGAGCGGGCTCGCCTCTCCACAGACCCGACCTGTAACATGCCTTCCATTATGTGAAAAACCCAGGTAAAGCAGAAGGGTTTTTTATGGAATCAAGCAGGTTGCATACCCTTCATCAGAAAAAGTTACACAGTGCACCTTTATTGTATTGGTGTAATTGGCAAGTTTTTTTTTTACCACATATTTTTGTCAGTTGTACTACAAACATTACCACAACACCACGGTTGATTTGTTAAAAGTTCAGACATACAAAACATCATCATCTGTTTAGCACAAGCAACCGGAGCCGACTTTTTCATAATGTTCCAACTAAATATAGCCATAAGAAGTGATAAAATCAATGGGTCAAAATGCGCAAGACTTCAGCACATTCTACTTCCTGATAACTACCGAAAACATTGTAAAATAAATAATAGTTTACACACAACTCTGCCACACAAATTTGACCTTGGGCAAGACAAGAGAATTAACAAACTTGCAATAGGCTTACTCTGCACTGTGTTCATAATGAGGCGGCATTAACCATCATGTGCAAATGGTGGCAGAAGGGTTTGTGCAAACACCAAATGTAATCCTTTATTTCTTTAGCTGGATTACCGTCTTTTCAATTTCACCATAATAATAGAAATTATTGGGACAAATGCACGTATAGGCTATTAAAATTATATTGTGCTGGTAAATGGTTATATCCTGAACAATAAGAACAGGGTTGTTTAATGAGTGTATGAAAAATGAGTAATGCGCTTTGCCTGGAATGTTCCACAGTACAGCATTAAACATACTCGGTATTTATTTAATTATGAGTGTTTTTATTGCTCAAAAATACCTTGAAAAAATGGATAGGTGGATTGGTGGCGATATCTGCTTGATGTTTTGAATGCCCTACTGTGGAACATTATCAGCAATATGATGACATCTCCATGGAGACGAGCGGATGACATAGCCTGCAGCTGCACTAGAGAAAGAAAATTGAAATGTCTCGTAGCCTGCCTGATTTTTACTGTCTTAAAAACGTGAAAAGCAGAACTAATTAACCGCAAGTAGTTCAGCGCTTTTCACAACTAGCGTGGAGTTTTGTCGTCAGAGTAATTAACAACAACTAGCATGCTAACAGCATACTTTCTGGTACTCAGACAATAAAACGGCTTATATTTACATGCAGACACCACACAGCGGTCTCATTTTGACCCTAAGAGCTATTTTTACAATTATTAGTTTTGCCTCAGTAAAAAAATCAGGTACAACCTTTAAAATGAAACTAATATGTATATGGTGTTTTAATAGCACTGTCTACTGTTTCTAGTCATTTTTTGTCAACTTTAGTGCAAACTAGGTACATTTGCAGCTTTCTGGCCAAAAATCTAAATCCAAGTGTGTGCTGTCTTCAGTGGCCTCTACAATTTCCAGTAGTTGGTGACATCACGCAAAACTGCCCTGATTACAGCCTGGTGTTTCTGATTACAAACACATGGCTGCAGGGGCGGAGTTTGAAGTGTGGATACTTGTTAAACCGATCACACTGCTCCTTATACCTCCTGACCCCGTCCATCCTCCCCCCTCACTCTTTTCTTTAGTCCTCCAGGTACTGCCCAGTTTAGCAGCTCTATTTGAAATAGCCCTGTCATAATAGTTATAATATTGACTTTTCGTTCAATATATGAAAAAAACAATGGAACAATATATTTTGGGCCTCAATATTTATTCAAAAGTGGGGAGATGTGGCGTATTTTTTATTGTAATATGATAAGATTTGAGCTGTAGAGGGGTGAATAAGTCCCTTTATTTGTTGCAGCTCGTGTCTTTTAATGAAACTGTCCATTCATCTGTGGAAGCTGGAATCACACCGCCAACTTGTACGTCAGTGGATCTCAACCAGTGATGTTTATGTCGAGAGCGGGATTCGAATGTTTAGTCTTGGTAAGTATTTGGTAATGCCATCATAACTTTTTTTTTTACTATTATTTATCTACGAAACAACCGAACTAAAGGGAAACTTCTTAACTTCATAATATAACTTAAAGGCCTACAACTGCACAATAGCAAAAGACCTGGACGACTGAGGGATTACACGTACAATTGCACAACTTAATCCAGTTCAAATGTAATGCAATTTAAACACATCATATTGTTATTTAATACACCCTATCGACCTGCTTTCACGTTTCCTTCTAAATACTCCCCCAGTCCCTTATGTGATGAGTATGACCATCCACCTGCCAGCACTGACCTATCGGAAAAGCCATTTCAACTAAGTGAGAGACAAGAACATGTAAAGCACACCAACCAAACCTTTATTAGGATGGATGAGAGCACTCTGCAGCCCGGTAAACTTCATTACCTGCTCAAACACACCGCCATTTACAACTAGAGGCATCCCAGTCTGAGTAATGCGGTATTCTCAGCCGTCAAACGTTGTAGCTTGATACGTAAAGGGAAAACATATCTTCGGTGTGTATGCAAGTGTGAATTCGCTAACCTTTAAATGCCTAGATATGTGTTGGTGTTAGCGGAGAAAGATGGAGTCCAATTTCGCTGTTATCGACGGGAGCGAGAGGCGTGAAAAGTGTTGGGTAACGTTTTTAACACCATTAGTGTCACAAATATTAAAGAAGGCATATGCTTTTGTCAGCGATTTAGTTTAGTTTAGTTTGTGCGTTTCAAATCACAATATTGCGCAAAAATGAAATCAGTCCTGGTTGAAGAACTGCCCCTATGCAGCATGTCACTGTTAACGCCGTGACGACGAAGAGCCGTGCTGCCAGACCTACAAAAAAAAAAATTAAAAAATCAAAATTCAAGTTAAAAAACATCTCAAAACTAAGTGGAGAGCAGTGGGCGTGTATGGAGGAGAGCAGTAGAGGAAAACACATTTTTTTGGTGTCTTGAAAACAGCAGAAAAAAGATAACTCAAACATGCATGAATCAACTTCGAGTGGGTATATGAGAAGGAAAAAATTTTATAGCATAGTTAACCGATCTCCAAAGTTTATCATCTGCAAAATATGTCTCCTTTAAAGCTGAAACATATGAAATTGCATGTAAGATTTGTAACACCAAGCAATATTCTAGCAATCCACTCAAAATTCCATGGTTGAGGTTCAAGTATATCACACTGAACTGAACCAAAAAATGAACAACTTAAGTGCTTTTTCATATTTGTCTGCTGTTTTTACTACTGGAAACATACCCAGTATTCTTATACATATTTACAAAACTATCATTTCAATATTGTTCACCATAAATATATCATAACAATATTGAATGATAAAAGATAGACTCCAGTGTCCACTCATGACAGAGCTGCTCCTAGTTTCAAATGGAAGGGCATCTGGAGTAAATAATCTGCCAGATCACTCAAACTGTATATACTTGAGTGTGTTATAGACCATACAGCAACTCACAACATCCATCAGTCAATCAGGCATCTTTTCACCTCACATAGATTTAAATAGGCTACAACTATTCCAACGGGTTTTCCCCAAGCTACTCCTCCAGCTAGGTACTCCTGAGCAAGACCCTCAAGATAAGGAGAGTTTTTGACCCAATGACCCAAACACAGTAAGCCCCTCCTCCAGCTGGGTACTCCTGAGCGAGACCCTCAAGATAAGGAGAGTTTTTTTCCCCAATGACCCAAACATAGTAAGCTACTCCTCCAGCTAGGTACTCCTGAGCAAGACGTCAAGATAAGGAGAGGTTATCCCTAACAGATTTCAAAAGTGGCTCTGGTAGGGCAATTGCAGTAGACAGTATTAGCCTATATTAGAGAAGTCAAATAAATAAACTCTGGCCAAAAGCTCCATTCTGTGAGAGGAGCAAAAGTCCCATGTTTACAGACACTACCATATGTTTCTCACAGTGAAAAGAGTGTTTTCAGCTCTGCTTTAGCCAGGACAGATGATCACTAATTAAGCTACATCAAGCCATTAGACTGTGACTAATTGTGATAATGGTTTGTGGGCAAAATGACAGTGTTTGACACGGGCTTTTTACAGGCAGACCACAAATACAACTCTTACATTAGCTGACTCCAACGAAAATGTCTAGTCTGTTACATATATTCTTGGGTTTCAGCTTCCTGTATACGCAAGATTTTGACTACTTTTTACTATCCAAAACATAGACTGTATAAAGAAGTGGACTATGTGAGTGTGACGTCACCCATAGCGTTCGGCTCCAGGCAAATGAAGCTCATCGAGGCTAGCGGTTGCAACAGCGAATTTAGAGCCATGTTCCACATTTGGAACTGCGACCACGAGTATCATAGCAACCAAAGACCCAATCTGGAGCGAGGCTGTTGAAGCTAATGCCCCTTCCCGCCCACAACGCTGGTTTAGCAGGGAGGAGGCACTTTGCAACGCTGTCAATCAAACCTGTTGCTAACACTAGCGGGAGTGACCTCTGGAAAAGAAGGGATTTGTCTGTTATTAATGTTCATATCTTGATTTAATGAGACAAAAGCAAAAAAAAAAAACACCAGGATCATGTAGAGCGGCTTAATATGAACATTTTAAGACCAAAATCACGAGGCTCACTGCAGCAGTCACAGTTTTTCAATGTAAAGTGAATTGGAGCCAGAGTCGATGGAGCCGGAAGCGCAGCCCATGAGCACTTCCTATTTGGAATGCTGCGGCTAGCAGGTTAGCTATGTCCATTTATATATACAGTCTATGATCCAAAATAAAGAATATTTTGTTTTGAATTGTTATATGCTGTGGCAATGGTGCAATTTTTAATTACGCTAAACCCCATGGATATGCATTTTACGTACCATTTTTTACTGTATATGAAATTTATAATGTGAGTGAAATTGTTTTAAGAAAAATGTATGAATCTTATATACTAGCTTCTCCCAAAGCTTGCACCAATCCAATGTTTTTGCTTTGACAGGCAGATTGACCCAATCACACACAAGTAGACTCTCAGAAGATACTGTTGAACTTACACCATAAAGGAAATACAATTCAACATTTAAATATATATGGATCTAGAGCAAATCAAAATTGTCATCTAGGCTCTAAGAAATTGTGAAAAAGTAGATGAACATGGCAAAAAAACAAACAAAAAAAGAGTTGGAACTAATAAGAGAACAAAACAACTATTCACTTGAGTATGCATATTATTTGGACCAAAGCAAAGACAGATACTCCATCTTTTCTCAGACATCCATTTAGTTAAACACCTTCACACTGACTGACTCTGCATATGGAACACAGCATTAAGCTTTTCAAACAGTGCACTTAGCAAAGGACTGTCAACGTGGCCTTTTACAGTGAGAAGCAGCCGTATATAAACTCTAAGTGAAAAGCAGCTATACTAATGTTTGCATTACTCAAATTTATGTGGTTGGAAAGAAAATGGACTAGCCCCATGTGGAGGTATAGTGTGGCTGTTGCAAAGTTGTTTCAGAGATGCTACATGTGAATTACTTCAGCGGTATAAATTAACTTATGCAAATTTTAAGATGCCGAGGGATAAGAGATTACTTGACAAGTTAAACTAAACCAACTGGACTTAGTTTTTGAGGCCAAAGTTTCCGGTACCAACCAGGTAGCTTCATCAGGGCTTGGGCAACAGTAGCTCAGTTGGTGTTCAGGCAGTGTTTGTGCACTGATCTGAAGGTTGGCGGTTCGAATCCCGCTTTCAACGTAAACACCACTGGTTGAGCGGTCAGATCCAGCTCCCACAGATGAATGTTGGCGTGTGGCAAGACGCTTAACCCACCTCGCCCCCAGTGTCTGCGTACACTGGTGTATGAATGTGTGTGTGTGAATGGGTGAGTTGTTCCTTGATGTAAAATAGTTTGAGTGCCTTGAAGGTGGAAAAGCTGTGACTCCCACTAGATGTACTGGTGGGTGGTGACATTTTGCCTCTCAACAAGAAAGTCATGGGTTAGATTCCCGGAGTTGTTGGGGTATTCCTGGGTGAAGTTTGCCTGCTGTCCTCATGTATTGGAGGGGCACTCTGATTCCCCTCATCACCATATAAATCACGCACACAAGTCTGATCCTCAGCGGTATTGAGCGATGGGTCAAATGCAAATGAGAAATATGATATATACCTTATGAAAGTGTATATTTATTTTAAGGGAGCTGTATCTGATTTTTACTGTCTTAAAGAATTTTTTAAACAGTTCGCAGTGGTCCAAATTTAGACATATTTTGCACAGATACATGGGAATCACTGGATACAGGGCCTATAAAGTCAAATGAAATGTTTCAGAAAAATGTACGTATTCTATTGAGTACAAGCTAACACCAAACCTACACGCTTAGAACACTCAGAAGTCAGGACTGGATTCATTTCTGGTAATAAATCAGAAGTCCAAAACCTTTTAATTGCAATCAAATTCGGTTGATAATCCCGGCAACATTCTGGTGCAGACAAAAATACAAAGTACTTTGCAGATGAGAGTGAACTGGAGTTGTATTTTTACAGTCTTTTGATGAATGCAGCCTTTTTAGGATGAGAAACGCTCCCTCCATTAGCAGCTATTCATCTTCAGTGAAGTCCCAGTGGACCAAACCAGAAGGCTGCGAATTAGAGCTGCTCAATATCTCTCACAGCTGTAAGCCCGAATAAACTGTAATGAAATGTAACATGTTATAGTTGCCAGTACCAGAATACACACCCGTTTTTATATAAAACACCATTCACAGTAAAACACTCCACTCGCTTAGTTTATCCAGTATGAGGTAAAAGAAATGAAAGCATCTATAAACGCTGTGTCATACAAGACCAATATTTGTTCCCAGTGCACTCTGCCAGAGCTGCCCTTTGTCACCATTTCTGTTCATTGTTTTTATGGACAGAATTTCTAGTGGGCCGGAGGGGGGCCCAGTTTGGGGACCACAGGATCTCATCTCTTCTGTTTACAGATGAACATTAACAATATGTTGTGTGAAAATATGAGGACAAATACAGCAGGATTTTCACTAGAAACTTTTTAATGAATTTTTAAGTTTAACTCTATCTCAGTCATTTTAATAAGACAGAAAAATAAAAGCGTGAATTATGATGCAGTGGAACCCAAAGGTTTGAGTTTATGCTCATCATATTTGTCAGTGAGTATTACAAGTCAATGTGTAACTTCCATCTCCACAAAATTCACTAGTTTAAATAGGATTTGCTGTGCTTAATAAAATGAAATTAAAATTTACTTCCAGCATAATAGATGGATTAAGGGGATGTTAGCATTTATGCCAATTGTGTTGCTAACTGCTACATCAATACTTAAGTGACACAGCGACCTTGTTAGAAATAACAAGGTCCCTGTGTCGCTCAAGTTTTCAGTCATCAATTTGCTATGGCTAATGCTAACCCCCCAGTTGAAAATGGATTGAAGTCAGTGTTCCATCTGGTACCAGTCTTTAAAATGCAGGTGTAATGTTTACACTGGAAGGGTCTATAGAGAAATGTGTTCACTGCATTTGGCCCGTCTTGGTCAGGGGTACCTAATCTGACGGATCACGTTACTTTGCAAATTAGACAAATAATTCACATAGTATTACGAGCAATATGGGCTAGGTTTACTTCAATTTGGTACAAGTTCATTTTTGTGACATTTTAGGTATTGACTCATTCATCAGCATTTTAATTTTGTGCTAACAAGTTTCAAAATAATTATAAACATTTTACCACTTGAAATTATCATCCAGCATGTTCTCTTATGGCATATACAACAAGATGGTTATAAGTTGAAGAATTACAAGCACGGGCTTTTCAAAGAGCTGTGAGCGACCGCCATGAAATTAAATCAACTTGAATTATAGCAGTCCTGTTTTAAGTATTACGGAGAAGCAGCGAGGGATCAAAAGTGGATATTTGGAGAAAAAAGGGAAGAGATGCCTTTTGTAAGTTTGATGGCAAAGTTTTTGAAAGTTTAAATTAAAACAGAGGAGACATCACTGCAGGCTGTCTTAGCGAGTGATGAAATTCACATGGCATTGTTCAGCAAAGTGACAAAACGTTTTCATCACTTTTTATTGAAATCGTATTATTCACACACAATTTTCCTTTGACCGAAATAAGTGCTTCACAATTTTCACACTCCTAGCATCAAAAAATCTTGCTGAGAGGATATTTGGCAGATAAATGATTTGCCTTCTCTTGTTTTGTCATTGAAATTGAAATGAAATGAAGGGAAAATTGTATTGTTTTGTATTGTGGTACGGTCTAAAAAAGGTTCGGTTCAAGGAAAGTTTCAAATTGAGCTGGAGGGAAGGTCAGAATTCTATGGTGGAAATTGATTTTTAACTGTCATTTTGTGCCAGTTTTTGTTTCATGTGGATAGGCCCAGTAACTATAGAGGTATTAACCATAAACCAGATCAACAAATCCAAGTTCAGTGTCTTCAGTGTCTTTTCTATCAGTCAAGCAAAATGATTTTTTGCCAACTGCCAATAGTGATGCAATTTTTCAACATCCAAAGGTTGAGATTAATACTGCAGAGGTGTGGACCCAATCCCTAAGAAATAATGCTAAGGTCTAACGTTTGTCGATTTCTATTTTGGATATTTCTTCTTCCCATAGAGTTACACAGGCCTTTGTCTGAGCTGATGACATTATCAAATTCTAGAACGCAACCTATACGAGATTTCAGCTTTGTCACTTTTGTATTCGATCATGGACTTAAAAAGCATGAGGCATTTGCAAAACAAGCAGCTCTTTAATGGCTTCTTTTTGTGATCTTCCATTTCAACAATAGAAATGTGATCCTTGCATATCCTTGTGTCACCCTATGCAATATTTATGAGGGAACAATATGGTGGCTCTGGCTTATACAAAAGTGAAAGTGCCAGGAAATAAAGCTCCTGACAAAAGGTTCTGTTGCAATGTTAGCAATTACACTGCATGGCTAAACTAATTGGCCATGCTTCCTACGGTAGAGTTGTCACCTTGCAACAAGAAGGTATGTAGCTTACAACCACAGAGTATGCAGTGGATGGAAAATGCTACAATGTAAAGCAGAGTCTGTCCCTATGGATGTGAAGATCACACAGGGCCCCTCTAATAAAATTGTACACTACATATATTTTCTCCTTAAATGTATATGTGAAAACAATGCATTCCTATGGGCTTAATACTAATATAAAGAAATCTAAACATATATCTTATGTAAAGTTGATGTAAAACCCAATGGATATTTTACAGACAACTGCCTGACCTGATGATATCTGAGGGGGAGGGAATATTGACTGCAGGAGGAGACTTAAATGAGAAGTTGGACCCACAACTAGATACATCAACAAAAGGCCCTCCAAAAAGTTGAATATCTAGGAGAATGAATGATATGATGGAGGAAATAGGTTTCATAGATGTTTGGAAAGAGTTGCATCCTATGACTAAGGACTTTACATTTTCATAATATTTACTCAATAATTGACTACATTCTGATGTACAGCAAGTACAGATATAAAGTAGAGAACTGTGAGATTGGGGTGATGGATTTATCATTGTCCTGTATATGTGAATCTGGACTCTGGAGATGTGATGCCAGTTTATTGAGAGAAGGTATAAAAGGAGCTAAAAATAGAAATTCAAAAATAGAAATATTTGGAGGAAAATGATAATGGAGAGGTGTCCCTGCTTGTACTATGAGATACGTGCAAGGCGGTGTTAAGAGGAAAGATCATTTCCAAATCAGCGTTTTTGACAAAACAAAGGCAAAAGAAACTTGAAGTACTGAAGTCAGAATTAGGATTTGCAGAAGAAAAAACCTGAGATAAATGAGATCTGATGAAATACTGAAAAAAATATTCATGAAACAAAGATATTATGAAATTGGAGGGACAAGTTATTGGCTTACAAGTTAAAAAAGGAATAGGCAAGAAGAAGTATTTATAAGATTAGGAATCTGCAGACTAAAGAAGTTAAATATAAAAATTGCTTCAAGAGTGGAGGAAATCAAAATCAATATTCTCCCTCGTACTGTACCTATTTCAGAATCGACCAGTGGAGACCCTGAGTACGGAATTCATCGAATAGGGATACATTTATTTCAAGGTATATTCGGCAGGGGAGAAGACCAAGAATAAAATATAGAACACTACAGTTGTCCAAAGTGAAGAGGGGGTTGGCTTTACCATGCTTAAGGAGTTATTACCAAGCAGCACAAATAAAAAGTTTGTCAAACTTGTGTAATCCCTCATATTTTGTGAGGTGGAAGGGAAAATAAATCAGGAGAATACGGAGGATTCCAGTTCAAGCGCTAATTGGGGATAACACATTATATAAACAATTGCGTGGTGAAATAAATCCATGGCTTGAAGTCTCTTTGAAAGTGTGGTTTGAAAAAGTTATGAGGAATTACTTGATAGTATCGTGTAAGATGTTAAGATGGGCTGGATGTGATACTGAGTTTATTTCCAATAGAAGCGATGAGCAATTTCAAATATGGGAAGGGGGTCAACACATGTGGTGGGAAGTTCTGGAAAACAAGAACTGCAAAAACTTTCAGGAGATCAAAGAACAGTTCGGCAAATCAAGATTTCTATAGAATCTTGCAATTAAGGCACTATTTAGAGTATGCGGTCAAATTATGCAGTTGACTGAAATTAATAACATGTTTATTTTGGCATATCAGTCCAAACTAAATTTAAAAAATAGTTTCAAAGATATACACAGGTTTAGATTTTTTTTTTTTTTTAAATGAAGACACACAATATATAAAATGGAAATGGGAAGTTGAAGTAAATATTAATTTGACAGAGGACGCATGGGATGAGACAAAAATGGAGATAATGGAAAACAGCATCATCAGTAATGTGGAGAGAGCGTGCCTGGAAAAATGTAGTGAGATTTTTTAGAACTCCAGCTCAGACAAACTATCAAGAAACAAGCTGTTGGAGAGGAGGCGGTAAATCATATTTTTTTGGACTTGTCCCTCAGTACAGAATTCTTGGGCAGAGCTAAAGAAATGTGTAGATTAAGCACTTAATGCCGACCTCCCTTACAGCTTTGAAAAGTTTTATTTGGGTAAACTTGATGATAACTGTAAAAAGAACTTGAATATCAGGATGTTTAGGATGGTTGAGGGCAGAGGCACCAAAAATGGAAAACTTGGCTGATGTGATGCATGACATTTATATTATGAAGAAACTGCCTTATACCTTAAGATAAGAAACAGATAAATTTGAGACTATATGGAAAGGCTGGATGAACTTTGTAAAACCAATAAGATCTTTATTCCCCAGTTTCTTGTTCTGCTACTTACATACTTTCTAATTTTATTTTTCTACGTAAAAAAGGATGTGTGACAAATGTTGGCTGCATGTATATTCTGTTCTGCAAAAAAATATAATAAAAAAATTATTCTAACCCATATATTGATAATGTACTTTAGAATCCAAGCAACCTCAGATAAAACATAACAGACAAATTACAAATTACATGCATCAAAATGGACAGAAATTCAGATATGGACTAGCCAAAGTCCAACCAACCAAGTGTGAATTAACCAATACTAAGCAAGAACTCAACAACAGTGTCAAAACCAGATTTGGTCTCAACAGGGAATATACTAGGGCTGTAATCAACTAAATTTTCTTAAGTGTGAATTAACCAATACTAAGCAAGAACTCAACAACAGTGTCAAAACCAGATTTGGTCTCAACAGGGAATATACTAGGGCTGTAATCAACTAAAGAAATTCTTGGTCGATTATATCAATTATATATGCAGAAAAAAGCACTAGGAAACAATGTATTTAAATAAAGACAGATTCAAGTTGTCAATCATAAGTTTAAAAAGTACCAAATCTTCAGCTAACTCACTCACTCAGTAACTTCTCCTTTCGACCGTTGCCTCATATAAATCCTTACAATCAAAATAAAACGATTTGTCGACTAATACAAATTTTGATAGATTAAGACTCCATCAACCGATGGGGGGGGGGGCCTGAGGCTCCCCTAGAATTTTCAATGTTCCCCCATAGCTCCCCCAAAGATTGTTGCCCCACTTTCATTGCACATCCAGTCTTGACTAGAAATGTTGTTCAAAATGAGACTCCAATAAAAAAAATATTCCATATTAGCTTTTATAAATCACTACAGGGGCTAACCACACTCGCTCCATTGTTAAAAGTCTCTAAATGTGCACCACCACTGAAGACCTTAGCACCCGCTTAGCTCCTCCAACCAAAAATGTCTGGCACTGCCCCTGTACTAAGGCTGAAATGACAAAGCTTATGTCTGAACTAAAGCAGAACTAAACCACGGACACGAAAGAGGAAACTGTTAACCAACTAGTCCACAAATAAACCAAATGAACACACCACCAGTGCCACAGTTTGAGACACACAGCTCCAAACCACTCATTAAGCCTCATTTAGCAGTGTTTAAATAATGGCTTACAAGAGTCGCGTTTTCAGACTCTGACACTAATGAATAAGCATTGCACTCGGATCAACAGACAAGTGGTAATTGCGATGCAGGTTAAGTCTGTGACGGTGCATAGTAATAGCTGTTTACCGCTAGCCCCTCTCCCCCGGCTAAGGCACCGGGTCATCTCTGTTGTTTTCAATAGGACTTCAGGTCACCGCACACTGACCTGTACGAAAGCGCCGGGGATTAGCATACATGTCATCACCCGCGTTATTGACAAGGTTAAGGCATTCGGCGCAATGCTGAAGAGATCTACGTATTATTATTGTAGGGAGATCACAGCTATGGTTGCTATATAATTGCATTGTTTATTCAAAAAATAAAAAACTAAATAAAAATGGTCTTTATGATGTTATCGATCTTGCTGGGTTGGAATGTGTCGTGAACTACGTTATGGCAATCTTAGTTAAAAGTCTGTCAACTTTTTTGCCACCTGCTTGTCCCCATGGAGATGTTGCTGTTTTGCCTGAAATGTTCCAAAACATGGCATTAAACTTATCTATCTTGCATCTATATAATTACAGGTGTTTTTATAACTGAAAAAAAAACTTGAAAAATATACTCATTAAACTTAACTATCTTGCATCTATATAATTACAGGTGTTTTTATAGCTGGAAAAAAACCTTGAAAAAGATACTTCAAATTGTGTGTAGGGTCGCCTTTCTACAGATCTGACCTGTAGCTCGAACTCAAACTTGCATGAATGAAACATAACACAACTCCAGGTATGTTTGTGATGAGCTAAAGAAATCAAAATAAGCCCGTTTTGCCTAATATATGGCTTTTCAACTTCAATATATCTTTGGATTTTTAAAGGTGATCACCCCATTGGTTTATCTAAAAGTATGATACAGACTCCAGCTTGCATAATGGGCAGATTGATATGTAAAGCACGATTAGGTATTATGGTAGACAGGCTCACTGTTTAACGCCTCAATGGAAATTTACAACACAGCCAATAATACAAGGATTAGTACAGAGCTCACGTCTCTGGTAGAACTGAGTAAGTTCATTATTTGGATGAATATGTTATGGAAAATTTGAAGGAGTTCTAATAAATTGTGAAATATACAAGACAGATAGATTATACCAGATCGTGCAAAATCAATTATCAGATAAGATCAACTAAAGCTCATTTTTCAAGACAGACAGAAGGATAGATAGATAAAAAGAAAGATAAATAAATAGATAGATAGATAGATAGATAGATAGATAGATAGACAGATAATTTATCTGTCTATCCATCTATATTATTTAGGTCTCAGTGCAGTTTAACAGGAGGACTGGTCAGGTAGGGTCAGCAGATCCTGTGTCAGGGCAGTTTGAGGTAGGGAACAGTAGTCAGGACAAAAGTGTCCCCTCCTGTGTCCTGGCTCCCCAACTTCACTTCAACCTCCAGGGGGATTCAGGTGAAGTCTGTAGACAGAAAAGCCTCTCCTAATCCTCACTCTCATTTCTCTCTGTTGTTTCAGTTTGTGATGAAATGGGCCATTCCCTCAACGTATTTCCTCTGGAAGGTCTTCTGTCACATTTGCTGTCACATTTGGTGTAAAAAGCCTGTAGCATCTCAAAGCTCCTTAGCAAGCCTCTTGCACGGTCTCCATGGATACGGGAAAAACAAACAGCTCATTTCACACAGTCCAACAGTCCCTTACTTGTGTCCTTTGAACTGCACATGCTGCACTTCTTAGTTGGTTAAAATCCCATGATATGATGTTAAAAAACAAAGAAAACAAAAAAGTTTCAAAAACTGCTCAGTGTGTCCACCACATAGCCACCTACCTTTAATTAGATTACTTGCAGACAAATAAGTATTCATTATTATATAGTCAATTTTCATGCCACTATTGCACTTAGGAAAAAGATACTGCTCTCTGTTGGAATAATAAATACAATGTTTAAATCACCATTGAGTAACAACAACAAACCATTCATCCGTTCAAGGCAGATACAAAAGGACACAACACCAGTAATGACAATCAAACTGCTCGCCATTGGGTTAAAGGGTGAGCGCTCTATCCATATAAAATGAAATGATAACAAATAGCGTGAAATAGAGGGGAGGAGTCAAGAGAGATATTCAGCACATTTTCTAACCAGGAATCAGTCACTTGTTTAAGCATTACTGAACACAATCAAAACCCACTCAAAATCACAATTTGGATGACCTGGTTTATGGCTATCTTCAGACCTGGCTGGCACAAAGTTGGAAATTAGTGGAATTATTTTCCCCATAACAGCTTCAGAAAGTGCCCTTATTCAACCCTTCCGACAGTCTTAGGTACTTTCAGCTGACAACAACTTCCATAAGATTAATACGGCAAGTTTGTGGAGCCAATCCCTTACAAACAGTGATAGGGTTCAACGTGTGTAGAACCGAAATTTGGATATTTCTTCCAAAAACAGAGAAACTCCTTGCCTGGGATCCAGAATACACACTTCTTTAATACTTTACGAAGATGTGAGTCTGGTCAACTCCCCAAATTCAGATGGATGTGATTGACAGGTGGATTAGCCAGTCAGGGACAAGAATGGTGCGTCCGTATCAAAACACATGCGTCACTGAAAAAAACTAATCAGATTGCACAATCATGTTTGGTTCTGGCTTGAGATGTAACCGAAGGTGTGGGGACCAGTCTGATATCCCTCTGTATAAAATATGCAGAGGGATATCATGCTGGATATGCCAGGCGAAGAATCTCCCTTAAAGTTATGCAGACCCCTGAAATTGAACACAACCTATCAAAAAAAAAAAATCCTCGGCAGTAAAGATATGTGGTCTTATTATGAATAAACTTGTTGTAGTTTAGACTACTAACCTGTTCTGAAATCCATGTGATGTCTGTATAAATTTTCCAAAATGTTCAGCCCTTTACTCAAAAATCTTCTGTCTTGACTTTTATTTTTTACCCATTTAAGCAAAAAGAGCACCAGTATATGCAGAACACATTTGAAAGTGCACTTGAAGCTAAGAGGAGTAAAATCACTACTACTTCCACAGAGTGCAGTGATGCGTTCCTGATGGGGAGGACACAGTGTTAAGTACAAGCTCTCCACTTCTTTCATGCGTCAAGTGCCGTCTCTGCCCTTTCTCTGCTAACCTGGAAACAAAGGCTGTGTCCAAATGTCTATTCTCTATGTAGGGAACTATTTAGGGGTCATGCCATTTTTAGTAGTGCCCTTAAAATTTCCCACAATGCGCCTTGAAAAACAGTGGGCATCGGTGGTCACTAGACCGGTTAATATAGACCACAATGCATTGCGAGAGTCGGAAGAACAACAGTGAACAGCGACAGGTGTTTAACTGGACACAACACGACTGAATGAAAGCAGATAGAAGCGCTGGTTTATCACACTGTTGATCGCTGATTATGAATAAATCACTCTTAAATGAACCGCTGCTGTGTAAAGTTGCTAGCGTTAGCTGCTTACCATAACTTGAACTGTTAAAAGAGCGAGAATTTCCAGACAAAAATTTAAAAAATCCAGTCAGTTTACATGAGATCCAGCTTGACAAAAACTAGGTTATTATTAGTCCATAAATATTATTAGTCTGCCAATTCTATCTGATCATTATTTATTACAGAAATCAAGTTTTATACTTTTTTAAAATTTCACCCAGACGCAAGAGTCACGTGACCCGAAAGTAGTAAACCGTGTGTCTGGTTTGCTTGTGAATGAGTGCACTATGTAGTCCACTAAAGAGTGTGGTGATATGTGTAGGATTTGGTAGTGTTGCGTAATCATTTTGGTACAGATGAAAAAAAAAATCCCGTACTCTTTAGCATGATGTGCAGCTATCCATAGGAGGGGCCAACAGCTACAATGCTCTTTATTGTGATGACGTTTACGGTGACGTCAGCTCCCATTGGGCACCGCAGTTTTCTAACATGAAAGTCAGTGGACTTGTTTCTTTTATTAAGTTGTTTTAGATGAATATTGCAATTTAAAATGTGAAAATTGTAACTGTTACGGCCCCAGGCCTCCAGCTCCTCCTACAGCCATATGTGTTGTCCCTGCTGCTGAATCTGTTTCTCATGCAAGCTTTGAAATGACAGACCTCTCCTGCAATTGGAGCCTTACTCGCAAGCTGGGGCCTGATTGGATCTTGGGTTCTACGTGCTGATTGGTGCAACGCCCTAGAGCCTGGCCACTCCTGGGCCTTCACCTGCAGCTTCCACACCTTAAAATGACCCGCCCCCTGCCACTCCTGGCTGCTGCGTTCTGACAGTGAACAGCGTGTCATCTTTGATCTGTGACTCGTTCAGTCTTTGTGCCGTTACAAATTGTGATCTTTCGACTTAGCTCTGAGCCTGGTTTGTTTTGAGTTATTGTAATTTCTGTACTTTTGTTATGTTAGTTGTCCAATGAAACACTTTTTACTTTAACATTCCTCTTAAATAAATTATAACTTTAGTTTTACAATTTTTCCATCTTGTTTTGTTACTTCCCCTTTCCCTAGCTGAGCTGGGACATAACAGTAACATAATGATTCACGGGTGTCGTAGATTATAACTATATAGCAGACACAAGCACAATAGGTCTTCTTTAAACATGTGGATTCAGATGTAATTGCTTTGCCTTGAGTGTTCCAAAATAAGGCATTACACTTACCTTACTCCATGGAGTTAAGTGTTTGAGATCTCCAGGCCAAGTTACAGGTCAGAGAGCTCATCTATAAAATGTGTGTATGCACAAAAATGTTACGTATGTGACTTTCCATATAAAATTTGTGATCTATAAAAAGAACTTGAAACTTGAGAACATGAAAATGAGCAGTTCAGTCCAAAAACTCTCAACTCTGTGTGCCTGGGCTTTCAGAGATGAGACGGATGGCATCTGTGCTCAGAGAGAAGAGAAGTGAGCTTTGGGAAGCGTGTGTTCTGTCCCTACACACACTTTTAGCAGTGGTGGGCTGTCAGGGCCA
>JACM01052499.1:0-20091 GCA_000787095.1 Periophthalmodon schlosseri
CAACAGTGCTGCAAATCCTTGGCCTTCCCTCAATGACCTTCATGATGAAGTCCCCTGAAATGGTTTTCACTTCACATCTCTGTCTTGTCAGGGTTCATTAATGGAATGCAAAGCAGTGATCAAAGCAAAGGGTAGTTATTTAAAAAAAAATCTAAAATCTAAATCAAGTTTGGAGTTATTTTGAGTTTATTTTTGTTTACTACATTCCATATGTGTTATTCATAATTTTGATGCCTTCAGTGAAAATCTACAATGTAAATATTCATAGAAATAAAGAAGAAACATGAATGAAAAACTTTTTACTGATAGTGGGGCATGTTTTGGGTTGAAGGGGGAAACTGGAGTGTCCAGAGGAAACTCACCCAGACACAGGGAGAACATGCAAACTCTACTCCAAAAAGGCCCGGGCAGCCCAGGAATCCCCAGAGTCTTGCTGTGAGACGAGCCACTCAGCCACCGTGCCCCAAGTCTCTGACAATGAATATATTATACTTGCCCTCTTCCACAAAGTCATATAGGACCATTACAGAAATAAAACAATGACACACACTTATATGGAAACCAATTCAGAACAATTCCCATGGACAGCTCTCTCTCTTCCAACCCAATAATGATCACCCCTAAATGAAAGGAGATACGAGCAGTTTGTTATTCTAGTTTGACAAAGGTGAGAGGTCAGAGGTGAACAGGTCTCTCTCTAGTAGCACGTTTAAGCAGAGAGCTAACACACACAGGAGGAAGGGACAGAGCAATAGGAGGAGGATGAGAAGAAGGCTGAGTGAGAAAGAGGAGTGGAAGAAGAGGGAGGAGGCTGGTGCTCTGGGCCCAGATGTCCACTCTGTGTCCACTCTATGGCCACTGTCCCCATGTCCCAGGAGCCTGTTAGGCGAGCCCACTGGTCAATACGTCAATAACAACAGGCTGGTCAAGTTTCTACTACTGCAGTCGTCGTCATAAAAGCAGGTTTAGCAGTTTATAAGGTTTTCGAACCATAGATTTTTTTTTGAGAATTCTGTTCCCTTACAGAGACAATAAAAATCCTTTTGATTCACAGTTGAACAAAGGAGAGATAAATGTAATTGAGAGAGGTGGAGAGAGGGCGAGAGAATCTGATGCGTAGTCCCCCCCTCTCTCTTTCCCCCTCTTCTCCCTTTCTCTCTCTGTCTCTCTAATTCGCTTTCTCTCTCTCCCCATCCTCTCCCTCCTTCTCTTCTTCCTCTCTGTCTCCCCCATTCTCTTTCTCTCTCTCCCCTCTCTTTCCCCCTCTTCTCCCTCTCTCTCTTCTCTCTTTTTATCTCCCACTTCTCTTTCACTCTCTCTCCCCCTGTACTCCCTCTCTGTCCCCTCCCTCTCTCCCCCTCTTCTCTCTCTGTCTCCTTCCCTCTCTCTCCCCCTCTTCTCCCCCCCCCTGCAGAATTGTGGGGCTTTTCTGCAGATTTCCCCGGGGAGCGTCGCCCCCTGGGTTTGGCCCGGTGTCAGCGCGCCCGTATCCTCATCACTCCATCAGGCCTGTGCGGTATTGGCAGGAGCACTCCGTATCCTCTTAGCTGTTATGGCTTTTCCATTTCGTTCTGAAACGCTGAGGCTAGCACAACCCGCGCACGTGTTAGCTAAGCGCGGGTTTGAGTGAAAAGGAGAGGAGTTTGGGCCAATTCGCAGGCACTATATTCTGTCATATCCATACACCAGATATGCTTTGGTTTATTCATGGGATGTATGGATTTAAAAGGCTTACATACTTATTATCATTCATTCAGAGGTGTGTAGTACTCAGTCACATTTATACACCGTACTTTTACTTCTACTTGAGTAATATATTTTACATTGTAACAGTACTCTTACTTGAATAAATGTTTGGGTCACTCTTCTCACTCTGAGTAAGTCTACAAGTGACAGAAGCTTTATGTTGACAGTTTGAAATAATTTGTGTTTCTTGCACCGCTCCTTCAGATATGATTTAGTTTAGCTCATTTTTGTGTCTATCCTTTGAAAATACCAGATTTTGTGCATGATTCAATATTTTCTTCTTCCAATTACACTTCAAATTTCAATTTCAAATTTTAAATCAGAAGTTATGTCCATACAGTTAAGCCTTCTATTACTTAAGTAGTTTCTTAAGCCCATAATATTATTTGGAAGTAACTGTACTCTTACTCTTACTACAATTTGTGGCTACTCTACACACCTCTCTCTGCATAAATGACATGATGCAGTGATAACACTGAAATGACGAAATGATTTTGCTCATATCTGTTCAGTGGTTAATATAAAATGGAGTTGTGTTTTGAATTGGGCCAAACTATTAAATATGTTGATAGTATCATTTTCAGCTCCTGGTGCGATTATGGATTTTTGGTGCAGGGCATTACTAATTCATGTAAAGGAGGGGTAGAGGGAGGGGGAGAGGCAGGGGGAGAGGGGGAGGAGGGGAGCTGGTGAAACCTAACCCGGATCAATAGGGTCGACCTTGGGCGCGGAGACTAGAGACACAGATTTAGTAACTGGTCAACAAATGAATCTTTGAGTGGCACAGGGATAGAGTTTGCAGGAATTGTATACAGTCAAGGAGTAAAAACTACTGCTGTACTCGACTGCACTTCATGTTTTAGTGTTGATGTAACCAGAAAAACAAAACATAATTTAAGGAGTAACATTTCCAAGGAATATAATAAAAAGTAAATGTTAGAAACACATCTTTTTTATAGTCTTCTCACATTCTAATAGCAGAAAGAGTAATCACACCCACTCCCTGGCTCCTCTCCTCCCCTGTGCTCTCCGGTCTTCTTCTGTCAGGCCAAAGCTGGCACAATATCACACAGCAGTAATGAAGATAGCATCTAGTGGTGATATGTGAGAATACAACATACAACAATCTAATTACAAATGAGAGCTTGTACAAGTAAAAAGTATATTGCAAATAAAACTACTTTCAGATGTACATCGGAGTATATCTGATTACCCACCTCATTGACCATGTTGCATTATATTTGTTGCACAATATACACAATGTCAGTGGTTGAGGAAGCTTTCGGAGAGTTCTGCTACTGTTGCCTCTAAAAGAATCACCCCTCAAGACACTGAATGTAAGTCTCTGTCCCCTTTCTTTGTGCTCTTACAGCTACAACCCTCCTCTGCCTCAGCTCCACCACACAGCAGAACCAACAGCCTCCTCAGCTGCCATCCACCTCCTCTTCACCACCACCAGAGTGTATAGGCCCCATGGGGAGATTTCTAACTAACGAGGTCTAGGCACCAAAGTTACACTGATACATTTTTTGCATTTTACAGGTAAAGAGTAGCTGTTTGTAATTCACTTTTGTATGATGGAAAAGTAGTAATGTACTGCATCAGACAACACATTAAAAGTGCACTTTTTGTGAACTTTTTGCTCATCTCCATGGAGAAGTTATTGCTTTGACTGGAATCCTCTAGATTAAACTTATTTATATCCAAGGAAACTGGTAGGTGACACCAACAGTCACAGATCAGATCTGTGGAGAGGCAACCCAGCTCACAATAAGAATGTTTTTTTTTTGTTCATTTTTAAGCAACTGAAACATCTGCCATTGAATAAATAATTGGTTGAATGCCATACTGTGGAACATTACATGCCAAGCAATAACATCTCCATGGAGACAAGGACATTACCTGTTAAATATGTAAAGTGACAAAAAAATATTCACACAACGGCCATAGGTTGTAGATGTATTTTATTGTGAGATGGGGAGTCATAAAAATTAACAAAACGAAACAAAACATAACCACTATAAAAAAAGAATACGGTTGTTAAAGGGGGAGGGGCTTATAAAAGGGGCGTGGTCTCAACACTGACATCAAAGTAAAAACAAATTGGCACAAATAAAAACGAGGAACAATACTTGGAGGAGATTATTTTGGCTTGGCAATGGGACAGTCTGCGGTTAGGGTCCTCCTTCGGGACGACACACTCATGCTAGCACGTACAGTTAGCCGTTAGCCGGACAGTTCAGTAGCTTCATGTGGGAGCGGGGTGCACAATGGTCGGGTCGGCTGCAAACGGAATTGTCATCATACTAAATTATATTATTCATACAAACTACAATACAGCGTGTAATAAATAACCAAAGAAATATAAAAAAACAGAATAAGACACATAAATAGAAAAACTAAAAACAGACCCATCTCAAGGGGAGGGCTAATACTGTCGTCAAGGAAACGGACACAAACACAAGGTAATACTGAATGGTTTCGAATGAGCTCCGAGAATCCGAATGACACAACCTGGATACAAGTGCACGGAGGCGCTATGAGGAGCACCGCGAAAACTGAAATATCTACGAAAAATGAAAACAGACTTGAATTCAAAATATTAAAATGATTTGAGTAGATTTGAATAAAAATGTTAAGAGTTAATTATGTCTAGATACATTTTTTGGACTGTTACCGGGATGGTTACCAGTCATACTTGAAATCATGATTATTTGAAACAATCATTTATTTCCTGTCAAAAATGTAACCTGTAGATCACTTCAGAAACTAATTAAACTGTGACGTAATACAACAATCTAATAAGTTACAGACATTTAACGTTTACATTTCTTTAGCCTTTCTTTAGCCACTGGTCCCTGGTTTGATTTTTTTTTAACCATATTTGTCTGTTTTCTTTAACGTTAGCATAAGTAAGTTTACCCTATTTACTCCAGTTTCCCCCATACACCTAAGTCACACTAAGCTAATCCTCCAGCTAGCTACTCCTGACCATAAGTCTAGCTAGCCAATTAACCATGCTACTCACATCAAGATAACAATTATGAATTCAAGTTATTTTAACACGTAGACATTCCTATTTGCGGTTTGATACACTTCAAAATAAAACAGGGATAATAATCTTCATCGCTCGCTACAGGGACTGAAACTAAATCTTGTAAATCTACGCGGTGAGCTAATTCTCTGGGGTGGTGTGGTGAGCCCAAGTCAACAGTATAGCGGCATTTACTTACTGGGTTACATTATATCTGGGACCCGGCGATACCTGATCAGTGCTGCTACGCTAACAGCAGCTTCAATGGCACTTTCGAAATGCATTTTGTCTTTTCTTTTTTTTTTGCATAAGGCTCGGCTCGGCTTGGCGGGGTAGGGTTTAGGGTTAGCAGGGTACACACCTCCGTATCTCTGCTCTCCTCACTGGAAACACTGATTGTAACTGAAAGACTTAGTGGTGTGCTTGTATGAGGTACTTGTCCATAGGCTGTTTAGTACAAAGTGATGCTAACATGCTACATCTTCTTCCATAGGTTGCTAACATGCTAGCGCTCAGACAGTGGTACGTCTCATTAGCAAAAATAGCTTTTACATTAGTGGTTTTTCTCAAAAGGTGCAGTACAAAGGCTTTAGTTCATTGTTCAAACATGGCTTTGGAAGATATAAGTGGTTTCTCCATAGACAGTGGCTGCATAGTGGACCAGAAAACAGGAGAAAACACGCTAGCATAGCAGGTTAGCTTCAGGATTAGCCAACCTGTATTTAGCTAGCTGGAAGTACATAGCATGTCATGTTGGTTGAATCTATGAGGGATTTAGACTTCTAATACATGTTTTTTTTTATTTTTTGTTAAGTAAAAAAGCTGATTTGCATTCACATAATCAGTATTGTAGTTTGTGAACTCCAAGTATCCAGAGGTGGGTAGAACTCATTTCTTCTTCTACTTTTTCAAGAAATTGTACTTTTTGGAATAGTTTTCAGACCCCATACTTGAGTAATATATTGTACAGTGTAGCAGTACTCTTACTTGAGTAAACGTTGTGGTTACTCTTCCCTCTGTGAGTAAGTCTACAAGTGACGAAAGCTTTATGTTGACAACATGAAATAATTTGAACATCTGTGTTTCTTGCATTGCTCCTTCAGATATGATTTTATTTTTGTGGTGTAGCCTTTGAAAATACCAGATTTTGTGCAATATTTAATGCTTTATGCCAATTTATAATCAGATGTTACGTCCAGACAGTCTTATAGTTACTTTCACTTGAGTAGTAGCTTTCACAAACTTTTTTTACTCTAAATTTGAGTAATTTCTTGGATTACTTTGTACTTCTACTTGATTAATATCATTGTGACGTACTCTAACTCAAGTACAATGTTTGGCTGCTCTACCCACCTCTGCAAGTATGTAAACATATGCTCTTGAGTGCACGGCTACTACCAATTACTAGGTAATAGAATGCAAATGGAATATTAAAAAAACTGAGATTTTATTTGAAATTCTGATTAATACTTCATTTTTTTGTTTATGGCTTGACCCTTTGTTTATCAAAATACTTCAATAATACTGACTCCTGAACAGTCTTTACCATAATCCACTTTTTCAGATCACCCCATGGGCCACTATTTGTACACTGTCTATGGACTTACAAGCTCCTTCATTTAGCAGTGCTCCTGTCTGCTCCTTCAGACAGGTGCGCTCCTGTCAGTGCCTCATACAATCACACAGGAGTGGCAGCAGTCCGGGCCTCTCAGTCCCATCCAACAGTGCGCTCGGTTCTGTAATACTGACGGTACGACGCGTCCTGGGGTCAACCGGGGGTCAACCAAGCCACGTAGTGCACAGGATTCTTCCAACTTAATAAAATACTTGCGTCTCTTTTGTTCATTGGCAATAAAAAGGTTAAGAAATATCTCCCAACTGTACAGCTTCTTAAAGGTTAAAATATGAGTGATAAAATTAGTAACACTGATAAAATCAAAGGACCCAAGGTGTTTTAGTAATAAAATCTAAAACGTGTCGGCTCTAGCTTCCAAAGTCTGTATAATGCATTTCCTTCATTAGTTAAAACTCTTTTTTTTCTCTTACAAAAGCAGAGCCATGCGACTCTGTGGGAAACAATTTGATCAGGCACACCCGGATTTCAACACAGTAGTGACCAAAAAGTTCAGTCTGCTCCTTCCTCTCCTCGGTCCACGTCCACTTCTGTCTTTGTCTCCTCAGATGTCTCCTCAGATGTCTCCTCAGATGTCTCCTCAGATGTCTCCTCAGATGTCTCCTCAGATGTCTCCTCAGATGTCTCCTTAGTCGTCTCCTCTGTCTCCATGGCGACCTCCTGCCTAGTGTCCTCCTGTTCTCCCGTCTCCTCCATCTCACATGCTTCGTCCCCCTGCCTCGTGTCTTCCTCCTCTGTCCCCTCCTCCTCCTCCTCCTCCACCTGGACCACCCGGATGTCCTCTATGCCGGCTGCTCCGTCCTCGTCCTCTTCGTCCTCCTCGCTGTCCCTGCTTGCCCTCTCGTCCGAGTCCGTGTGGAGGGGTGGGAGGAGCTGTGCGTGTGCGGGGGGAGTCAGGAGCTCGGTGGCTCCCTCTGGCTGCGTGGGCTCCCTCTTGCAGTAGGAGTAGCGGTGGTTCATGTGCTGCGAGTAGGAGCCCGAGTGGGAGAAGCGCTTGCCGCACTTGTCGCACTGGTAGGGCTTCTCTCCGGAGTGCAGCCGCATGTGCTCGATCAGGTGGTGCTTGTGTTTGAAGGCCTTGGAGCAGATGCCGCACTCGTGAGGTCGCTTCCCTGTCACACACAAACACAGCACTGTTAGAATCATGTCTTTGGGAAAAGAAAAACTGAAACACGAGAAGTCTCATAATGTTTGAACTTTTATTTCTACAAAGCTGTTCTGTAGTTGCTTAAGAGATAAATACATAACACGTTAGGATCAGTCGAGTCTGATTTTAATTTTGTTTAAAGGAAACAAATGCTGTTTTCAGTTTCTGCACTGGTATCGATTGATATCGTGTATCAACAAATACTTAAAGCCATAGTATTGAAATCGGTATCGGAAATGGAAAAGCTGTATCGATGCATCCCTAATAAGAATCATTTGGTCCTTCCACATTTTCAGAATTAGCCGAGTACATGTGACCTGTCCAGTACTTACTATTCTGAACACAGGTTTGGTCAGAGGCACTGACCACTAACCACTAACACTGTATTTTCCTCCTAATCCAGCCTCCTGTCACTGTCAGCCAATCACAGCCTGCTTCCTTTACCTCTCAACCAATCACCTCTTTCTAATTTGGGTTTGCTTTTCAAGATAACTAAAGTGCAATATACATTGCCTTATTCCTCAATTCTATCCGTGGGTTTCAGAGTGGTAAAAAATTAGGACCGTTGCCATAACAATTGACACAAAATATTATATAAAAAGTCCTGAAAATGTCACATATACACTATAATCTTGTGATAGCTTTGTCTATAACCACAACTGTCCTGGCGCTGATAGTTATAAACATGGCTGCCAATCTGTGTTTATCTCTACAACCACCACCAATACCCACCTTTGACTGAGCTCTGCACCCTTTTATTTGGCAAATTGATGCACAGGGAATGTCTTTAGTCAACCAAAAATTGCTTTTTCAGTTCCAATACAGATATCGATACTTTGACTTTAAGTATCTGCCGATACCTGATATTAACAGATGCCAATGTAGGGATGGAAAATTTACCCCCTAACTTATTACACAGGAGATCCAATTGTGTTATGCAACTATTATTTATCCTTCAAATAACTACTAAACAACTTTGTATGGATAAAAGTTCAAACATTTTGAGATGTTCTAGGTCAAAATCAGCCTGTAAATATCATTGCAACCAAATAAAATATCATGGAACCGACACCCGATCAAACACATTTTTCAGTATCAGCGCCGATATTTGATACCAGTATTGGTGCATCTCTTCTCAGTATGTAAGCCTAGGGAAAACAATCTTCCCTGACAAGTCAATCATTGTCTCTCTTCATCACATCACTGGCGCCTCTACCTGCCAGGGTCCAAGCACCAAAGTTTATGCATTCACTAAACTACTCATCACTTCTCTGTGTGGGTCTCTCCTGGTGGAAATGTATACCCCATGAAACCACTGAGAATGATTTGTATCTAAAACATGTGAGGTGAAAGCACTGCATGTACTTTTGTAACATGATGAAATAGCAAACCACAAATATTCCCCTTAAACCTGGGCGGGACGTGTGGGAGGGAGTTACACCTAAGATGAGCTCATTTGGACCCGAGCCGTGCCGAGCCGAGCCAGGTATGAGAGCTCTGACCGGGGCTTGGCTGACCGCTGGGGCCCCTGGAGCTCCAAATCACTAGCAGAGGCCGTCATTGCAGCAGGCTGGCTCACACGCGGAGCTGATGGAGCAGAGGTGGGGTTGAGTAAGACCTCCACAAAATCCCCCTCTCTCGGGCCAGAGTGAGTCAGCTTTCCCACGCCTCCAAGCAGGCTCTGCCCCAGTGACTAAACAGGACATCAGCGCATATGTGTTGGAACTTTAAACCTGTAATATGCACTAGACTGTTAAAGGTGGTATCCATGGGTTTCAAAGGGAGGGAAAATTTGCACCATTGCCCACAATTACAAATTCAAATCAAAATGGAAACTTAAACCCACGAGTTTTGTTCCACATATTTAAAACCATAATCCATTTTATTTGACTTTATATCGCACTGCTTATTCATTCTGGGGATACCACAGTCACATGACCACATTGTAGGTCTCTATACCAGATGCCCTTCCGGATAAAATCTATTCATATTTTGTCTACTTTTTGGTTAATCGTTATTTAGAAATATCTTATTCCGTGGTTAAGTCTGATGTAAGAGCATGTTTAGCCTCCTACATTTGGTTTGAATTGTTTGGATGCACAAGGGTCTGGAACTGGACCACAGATACCACCAGCCGCTAATTTGTAGCACGTGTCTCTCAAATGCAGTTGACATCTCTAAGGATGCACCGATCAAGCTTTTTCAGTCCCGATACCGATTTTGATACTATGGCTTTAAGAATCTGCCGATATTAACCGATATTACTGCTGAGACTGAAAACAGCATTTATTTCCATCATACAAAAATACATTGAGGCAAAACTGATCCGGATCGTTGCATCCCGTAGACATCTCCTCTTGATTAGTCTCGTACCATTCAGAACAAAATATATAACTTCTTTTACCTCAGATAAATAAGAGTTTGGTGCTTTAATTCTGCAAAAACCCGCACTGTTTCTCAGTCCTTTGTCTTTGTTTTTTTTTGTTTACTCGTAAGCCACCATGTTTGTTTTGACATGAGCATGTGTCTCTCTGATTGGTTAATCCGCCTGTCAATGGCAAAGGCTAAACATAAACACAACTTTAGCCCAAAGAGAAAGTGTCAACAGTCACCTCCAGTCTCTCTCTCTCTAAAACCTTCAAATCAACCTAAAAATCTAGGAATAATAATGGACTTAGACTTGAACTTCAAATCAATAACATCTGCAAATTTTTTTGAGAACCACTGATCTATATGAAACCAAATCTTGTGTAACTACAACAAAACTAACTTCTAACTTCATAGAAACCGACATCTATCTTGTAGTGCATGTCGAGATGAGCGGTACCTGTGTGCTCGTATTTGTGTCGCAGCAGGGAGCTACTCTTCTGGAAGATCTTGTCACAGAGGTCGCAGGCGTACAGGCCGCTCTCGCTCTTCTTCATCTTCTTACGGGATGGTCCACAGTCTGAGTCGGGCTCGTCTGCAGCAGAGAGGCCCTCTGAGTCTGCACGTTCCTCCTGCAACACAGCAAAACCACACATTAGGGACAGTAGAGACAATGACATATTGTTTTATTCATGCAATGTAATGTAGTGTACTTTAATATTTAATTAATTAATTTATTAATTTATTATTTTATTTTTATTGTTATTTCTAATTTGAATTTCCAGAGAAATTGTTGCCTAAATAATTTCAGCATTTTGTGATATGGTAACTACTACCTATAACAATTCAAATTTTCAAAGTTTAATCTTGCAGCCCTATAATACATTTAATGATACTTTGAATAACTCATATCTCTCTATTATTTCAAGCCATAATATCTGCCAGTCCAGTAAGTAACTACTACTACTACTACTACTACTATTACTATTACTTCTATTGGTACTACTACTGGTACTAAAATTGGTGCTGCTGTACTACTACTACAACCAGTACTACTACTTCTACTACTACTACTACTTGAACACATTATTTTGTGATATTACTTTACTTATCAAACAAGTCAAAAATCTTATTCTGCATTCAAGTCTTTTTTAACTCATCAAACTTTTTGTGTCATATTTGTCTACTGTCATAAAATGTACCAAATTATTTATTTCGGTTATAATAAAAAATCTTATTCTGTATTTAAATAATTGTAAAACTTTTTTTCAGTATGATGGAACTGGCTGCAAGGCGTATTAAAAGTGTCATATTTCTCTAGTGTCATAAAATGTTAGAACTGATTGATTTGGTCCTAAACGATCTTTGAAATCTTGTCCTTTTTTAAAACAATTGCTCTTGTGAGAATCCCCCCGCTCCCCTCCTGAACGCCCATTATAATATACGACACGCCAGACGGGACTCGTTGCGGCACTATTTCCTCTCGTCTCTGGCGGACTAATCCTTCTTCCTCTCATCGATAAGTGCCTCGGCTCTATCTGTGGCTATCTGTGCAGGTAATATTAGAGAGAGCATAAATATGTCGACCGGGCGTTTAACAGCGCGCCATAATGCTACCGCAATACATCAGCGCGGACAGAGGAGGCGCTCAAACGCATCGATCACTGCACCTTTTACCGGCCCGTACAATGAACTACTATTAAGCCTGATCATTTTTACAAAGAGGGAAATTGTGGCGTCCTTCTATGAGTTATCGATCGGGTTTGGGGAGGATTTCAACTATTTGTCACGGCGCAGCGCTTGTGAACAATAAGAAAGTAATGATGTGAAACAGGTCGCGTGATGGATTAGGGTTCGAATGCGTTGGGATTCCACTCCTGGCAGTCAAGATGGCCGCCGTGTTTGTTTAATGCTGCCGGTGATGATGGAAGGTGGAAAGAGGAGAGACGGGAACGGAGATGCTAAAATGGTGTTTACGTACGCTAGTATGAACCATAGCAATGCAGTACTTCTCACCAGTGTAAAGGGGTAGGCATGACTTCTGCCTACTCCTTTTGGATCCATTATTTTATATTGCTCTATATAATATAATGTTGCGAAGGTGCTATTTCTGTCAGAAGATTTACTTAATTTTGTAAATGTGAAAAAAGTGGAAAAGTCTTGTAGCCTTAATTCAGCCTTCTTGTAGTCCTGTAAACTGACTTACTAAATCATGGTGCTTGCATTATGTTTTCATTTATAGGTCAATGGACACATTTAAATAACGCTTTTCCACCTTCAAGGCTCAAAGCTATTTAGCTATTTACATCAATGAACCACTCACCCTTTCACACACACATTCATACAACAGTGTATGCAGACACTGGGGGCGAGGTGGGTTAAGTGTCTTGCCCAAGGACAGAACGACAGCATTCATCTGTGGGAGCCCCAAGGACAAACGACAGCATTCATCTGTGGGAGCTGGAATCGCACCGTGATTGTGGGTCAGTGGATCTGACCACTCCACCACTGATGTTTATGTCAAGAGTGCGATTCAAACTGCCAACCTTTGGATAAGTATAGTGAGTGAAAACATAAATTCTGCAATTAAAAACTGTTTTTGTCTGCAATATTAAACGGTTTTGGAATATGACTTTTTCCAAAAACTATTTGGGTTATTGATCCAAAGACCAGTATTCATATATTATGTGACTCTGTACTGCATCAATTAAGTGGAGTAATCGTAAACTAGTCAACTACCAAATAACTGTTTACTATTTTAATAACTGTTTACCTGGAGTATTAAACAAACACATACCATTTGCAGTCAAAACAGCACTATTATTAAATCAAAATGAGACATAAAATATATATGTTGTGATTTTATATATGTTGTGATTTTTTATGAAAAAAAATCTAATAAAAACAAAATACTAAAATAAATACTGGTAAATATGAGTACCTTGATGCCGTTGAGCTGGATGGCGGCCTCGTGCGTCTCCGTCCCCGCGGGGCTGGTGGCTGCAGAGCTGTAGGAGTAGGCCAGCTGTGGGATGAGGATGGTCCTTTTGCTGGAGCCCAGAGCCCTCAGACACTGTACACTGCTCTGCTCCGCCAGGGCCACCAGGGCGGGCAGCTGGGCGCTCACCAGGTGCACGGGTGCGGCGCTGCTTTGGCTGGCATACACCCCGCACAGAGCCTCCTTCTTCAGGCAGCTCAGGTTCAGAGGCTCGTCGGGCACACTGGAGGAGGAGGGGCTGGTGGTCTTGGCGGGCTCCTTCTCTGAGTTGGACTTGGGCAGGGACAGGTCCAGGGGCGCGTCTGGGCCCTGGGGCTGTGAGGTGGTGAGGCAGCCGGCTGTGAGGTTGAGGGGAGAGGGAGAGGCAGGGGAACTGTGGTTGGCCTCCGCTGGGGTGGCCTCGGAGGGGCTGTCCTGGTTGACTGAGGGACTCATCACGACCGTATCCTTCCCCGGAACTAGAGACACCACGCTGTCCTCCTCCTCAGAGGGCGGGGTAGGTGCTCCTAGCGCCCCCTGCTGCATCTTATCAAACCACTTCTTCACCACGTGCTCGGGCAGGCTGACCGAGTCAGAGATCTTGGCCAGCTCCTCCTCGGTGGGCTCTGCGTTCAGGGCGTAGTAGGCTTTGAGCAGGGACAGCAGGTTCTTGGGCTGGCTGCAAAGTGTTCCCTCGGACAGCAGGGCGGCGATGGTGGACTCAGGCTTGTCCAGGCCATTGAGTCTCTTGGCGTGTTTGAGAGCGTGCAGAGCCTCCAGCCCAGCAGGACAGTGGTCACACAGCAGACAGTTCTTAATCTTCTCCTCCTCCTTCACCTCCCGCAGCCCCCTCACTGTCAGGTCCTCAGGCAGCTTCTCACCGGGGGACATGGGCTCCTTCTTCAGGTTCTGTGGGGCCACCTGAGCTTGTGTTGGATCCAGGCTATAGTTGATGATGATTTTGGCGTTGCCGTCCTGTCCCACGATGGGCAGGCTGATGGCAGACAGGAGCTGCTGTGGGGGGGCAGAGGGGTGCAGAGTGGCAGAGGTGAAGCCTGGAGCCTGGCCTTTGCTCTCCAGGACCTGTCTGATCACGTTCCCGTCCACGGCCACTTTTAGCGCATTCTGCAGGTCTGCAATGTTGATGCTGATTGGAGACACCAGCCCCACCGTGGGCAAGACCACCGCCTGCACCGTGCCCTGCAGTGGAGCCGCCGCACCACCGTTCAACACCCCAGCACAGGGAGCCATCACAGCGGGCTTGTACTCATAGTCGGCGGGCTCGGCTTTTATCTGGGTGATGGGCAGCTGCTCCTGGAGGGGCTTGTGGTCTCTGGTCTGTGCCCGGAGCGAGGAGGGGGGCGAGGGCAGGGCCGCCGGTGGTCCCTGGGCTTTGGGGCGGGGCCGGCCATTCACTGACACCACGCTGATGCACTTCTTACTGCTGATGTGGGAGCTGTAGGAGCCCGAGTGGGAGAAGCGCTTCTTGCAGTGGGAGCATTCATACGGCTTCTCACCTGGAAAGGAGCACACACACATGTACACAGGGCCATTAGCGAAGCAGGCTAACGAGCAGCTACAGCCGCTAATGCACGTCAATGATGCTCCAAGCAGAGGAACAGCCCCCGGGAGAGGCCCCTGTCTAAGTGTGTCCCATCAGGCAGAGGAAACACTATTATGGAGCATTAAGAACACACACTATGGACTCCACATTAGGCAGATGTTTAGTGCAAGGAGCCAGGCCAAATATTACACATCTATTATGCCCCTCTGTTTGTACACAATGCATTATGGACTTACATGTTACTAGCAGGTGGAATTGTCTATAAAACATTTATCATGATTAATTGAATGGTTTCAGTCCAATGGGAATTCTTTGTAATGTTTTCTTTTTACCAATTAGTTCTAAATTAGTTTTGGGTTGGTCCTGGTTTTGGGTTACACGCCTGTTAGTTGTTTTCCATTAAAATACATTCATGAAATTCCTGTTCATCTGTCTGTGACATCAGTCAGGCCACTGCAGAGGGTGCAACTAAGTAAGGCCCATACTTTTCTCTTTCTTTTACATTTTACTTGATTTTGAATTGATTAAATTACTACTACGTCCTGTTCTATAAATCTCTATGGATTTTTTGATGAGTCATTGTAAAACTAAAAATTTATTAAAGCGAATGCAGTGGACAGGGAGCTCTGGGTTGATGTCACTGAAATGTCAAACACAAATGAGGTGAATACTACACCGGAGGGCACTTCTGTGTTTAGAAAGGGAGATGTTTGTGTCTCAATGCTAATGCAAAGTTTTTGTGCCAAAATATATATTAAAATAAAGCTACAAACTATTGGGTAGTCTGTTAGGGCTGTAGTCCTTGTTGTTTTAGTCGATTAATCGGTCGATGGAGTCTTAGTTGACCAAAATTTGTATTAGTCTTTTCATTTAGATAATAAGGATTTATATGGGACAACAACAGAAAGGAGTGAGTGAGTGAGTTAGCTGGTATTTATTTGTCAAAAGGCAGATTTACAAGTTGAATCTGTCTTTATTTAAATACATTGTTTTGTAGTTTTTGCATGAACTCCCGTGCGGTGTAATCTTGTAAGTGCAGTTTGGGCCAAAAATTTCTTTAGTCAATTACAGACCTAAAGTCTATAAATATTTGTTTATTTGGTTGTTTATTTGAATTAAAGTTAGCATTATCTTTGAGACACAGTGAGCTAGCCACCGCCCCACTGTTTATATACTTTAGTTTATATATTTGTTTGTGTCTTTGCACAGAATCCTATGCTCCTGATGGTTCTCACGTGCCCTTTAGTGCCCCCTGCTGGTTTGGTTCAAGTATAGTGGTGCACAGTGTGTGGTGACCCAGAGGGGGAGGAGTCCTGGAGGTTAGCCCCGCCCTCTCACTCACCGCTGTGGATGCGGAGGTGCTCCTTCAGGTGGTGCTTGTACTTGAAGGCCTTCCCACACTCGGTGCACTTGAATTTACGGTTCCCTGCAGACTGTGTGATGTGCCTCTGTCAGGGGAAGAGAGGGGAGATAAAGGGGTAGAGAGGGAAGAGAGGGGAAGGAGAGAGGGAAGAGGGGAGAGAAGGGAGAGAGAAAGGAGAAAGAAGGGAGTGAGAGGAGAGAGGAGGAGACAAAGGGGAGAGAAGAGAGAAGAAAGGGGGGAGAAGGAGTAGGAGGAAAAGAGAGGGTGAAAGCGAAAGAAGAGAGTAGAGAGGGAAGAAAGGGGAGATAGGGGAGAAAGGGAGAGAGGAGAAAGAGCGAGGAGTGAGAAAAGACAAGGGGATGGGCAGGAGAGAGAAATGGGGGACAGAAAGGGCAGAGATAGATGACAAAAGAGAGGGAGGGGTGAAAAGAAAGAGAGGTGGTGAAAAAAGGGAATCACGTATGAGAGAGAGGAGAGAGAAATAGGCGAGGGAAGAGAGAGAGAGAGAGAGAGAGAGAGAGAGAGAGAAGGAAGACCGTCAGCGAAAACACAACCTTTGAACTCTTCTAAATCATGTCACAATGTCATCGATCAATATGAGCACAAGTTCATGTTTATTTGTGGAGTGATAAAAAGTACTGCTCCACTGGTCTCATACTGCACTAGTCTTTACTGCATCTACAATCAGAGGTGTCAGAGTGGCCAAAATATATACTCAAGTACGTAACGTTACTTCAAAATAATATTACTCAAGCAGAAGTACAAAGTAGTGATCCAAGAAATTACTCAAGAGGAAACTACTGCTGAAGTAAGAGTAACTTAAAGAGTAACTGTAGGGACATAACAACTGATTTATAATTTGAAGTGAATGTAATTAGGACAAAAGAGCTGAAGGAATGATGCAAGAAACATAAACGTTCAAATCATTTCATTTTGTCAACATTAAGCTTTTGTCACTTGTAGACTCACAGTGGGAAGAGTAACCATAACGAAAGTACTGTTACTTCAATAAAAAATATTACTCAACTAGGAGTAAAAGTATGCTGCAAGAAAAGTACTTGAAAAAGTACAATTTCTTCAAGTAAATGTAACTGGGTAAATGTAACTGAGTACCACCACCCCTGTCTACAATCCTAACGAAAGTCCTGTTCTTCAATAAAAAATATTACTCAACTAGGAGTAAAAGTATGCTGCAAGAAAAGTACTTGAAAAAGTACAATTTCTTCAAGTAAATGTAACTGGGTAAATGTAACTGAGTACCACCACCCCTGTCTACAATCCAGGTTCAACCAGTTCATTTTAAAGAAATATATGAACTTCTTATATCTGATTTCCCATAGAACCACCAGACATTTGATATCAGACGAGAGGTCAGTGAATAATATCAATTAGGACCACTTATGTGTTCAGTCTTTTGTTACCTTTGTACAGCAAATGAGTTGGAGCTAATGAAGGCTTAAGATGAACTACTCACTGCCAAATAATTACAAAAATAGCCCCAAATCAATATGGAGTTATTGATCCGAAGGCGAAGTCCGATCTCTAAGCATAAACTGTGCCAAAAGTGCAGGAGAGAACAGCTGTGGAGTCTGAAAGTGCCGGGTTAAAGTCCATATGATGAGTTTTCATGTTTTTCTAATTCGGACTTGGTTTGGTGGGATAGTACCTGTGTGAAAACCACATTCTATTGTCTAAATAAATACTGTTCTTTATTATCATCATGGTATAGGAATGGGTATTGAGCATCGAGTCTATTCCTTAGTATCAAAATCGAGTTTTAAATTTTAGTATCGTGACAACGCTAGTGTAAGCCTGCTGTAAATATCCCATAATGTACTTTAGATTCTTAAACCTTACTGAAATATCAGATTATGTTTTTATCGATGCCATAAGAGAGTACAGAATGAGAGTTTTGCTCACGATTAACACAGTGAGGTTTAATTAGAGTTATTAACATGACCGCACAGTGTTTGAGAGTGGAGCAGAGGCTGTGGTGCAGAGCAGACTGCTGACTCAGGCCTGGACACACTTTATGAATGGCCCGAGTGCAGCCGACCACTCTCTAAACAGCCTTTGGATTTGAGATAGGACGACAAACACAGGGTGGCAGAACACAGGGAGAGAGCAAATCATTTGTTTTTAAATATGTTTTTTAAACTTTAAACTTTTCTGCCACCTGCTTATCTCTAGGCCTGTCACAATAATTACTACTATACAATACAAGCTGGAACAATATTTTTTTGGGGTCAATATTTATTGTGTGTACTTTTTCTTTGCACTGTTGGGTGGTTTTGGGGTATTTTTTGGCAATATGATCAGATTTAAGCTGTAAAAGGTTGAATTAATAATATTAATTATTGATAATAATAATAAAAATAGTAAAGTGCTTCAACCTGCTGTTTATTACATTTATTTACATTATTTATTTATTACAGCTCATGATTTTTTAATAATATTGTACATTTAGAATAGTTTTTGTGGTTTAAATCTGCTCTTGGGTTATTGTGTTAGTCTCATAAATTTGTTTCAATATTATCGTTTATCGTCTATATTTACTTCAGCAATATATCGAACTTCAAAATTTGTTATTGTGACAGGCCTACTTGTCTCAAGGAAAATAATAACATCATCAAGAGAAGCAGATGGCCAACCCTCAACCAGAAATGTTACATAGTACATCTTTAATGGCAAAAAGAACAGGCCTAAATAATCTGCTTAAGTGTACAGTCTGCAAAATGTTAGAATATATTTGGCCAAAATTGGGTGAAATTTTGTTTTCGTGTTCTATGTTTTGGGCTGACAATTCGGGATTTGCTATTTTTCTGCTATTAGATTTGGAATTTATGTTTTAATAATGGGATTCTGTTTAAAGTTCACATTTTAAACATGTCCAGAAGAATTAACAAAAAGACTGAAATATGTCCTGGCAAACTAATACCAGAATCACATTTCAGAACATGTTTGTACAGATCTAAACTACAGGGTTAGCAGCTTTATGCAGAATAACAGATTTTGTTGTTTGTGGAGGAAATGATGGTACTTCAAAAACTGCAGCCTCTGCAATTTTGATTCTGTTGAGATGAATCTTTTGATGTGTCCCCGGCCTCATACCTGGTCTCGCCCGGCCTTGTGCGCGCTCATGTGTCTCTCGAGCTGGGCGCGGTGGGAGAAGCTGTAGGTGCACTCGGGGCAGGGGTACGAGTCCTCGCTCTTCTCGTGCCGGTACTTGATGTGTTCTTTGAGAGAGCTGTACCTCTTGTACCCCCGTGCGCAGTACGGACAGGTCAGCAGCTGGGAGAAAGAGTCTGGGGTGCCTGTGTGGGACAGAAGGGAAATACAGAGTGAGGGGGGGGTTCCAGATATTTATACAGAAACAAGTCTTACAAAAAAGCCCAAAACCAGTGATCTGAGCTTCACAAAAATAAGCCCAAAAATGAAACAACTAGCTGAATGTTTTGTCGTTGTTTATTCAGATTTGCATATTTAATCACATATTTAAAGCCACAGTATGTAACTTTCTGGAGGTGGCAGGTCACCTGCATGATTCCATGGAAATAAAATAGCCAAAGGAACAAAATTTCCATGGAAACAAGCAAGAAGAGGCCCTCTCCCAGGCCAAATAAGAATCAGATTTGTGAAGATGCTGCTCACAATAGGGACACATGTTTTTCCAAGTTTTTCGGTGCAATAAAAACAACAAAAATGAAAAAACATGCTTTTATATTAGTCTTATTTTGGTCACAAAGTTACATACTGTGACTTTAACACAGTTTACTTATTTAAAATGTAACCAGTTTGTATTTTAGGGTGCGTTCACACTTAAGACTACATCAAAACTAGGACTAAACCCAGACTTAAACCTGGACTACACTACACCAGGACTAAACCAAGACAAACAGGACTAAACCAAGTCAACATAGGGACTAAACTGGGCTCAAACCAGGGCGTGATTTAGTCATTCCTGGGTCTATTAATGTGAAACAAAATGGAAACAAATCTAAAAATCACCTCTTTTATGACGTGAAAGTGTCCCTGCGGAACAAGACAAAAAAAACTAACAAAAAAATGTGAACACATAAAAATCTCCAAAAAATAGAATCCAAAAGTTGGTATGCAGAAGCGGACTTGGCAACTTGCAGGTTAAGCTCGAAATGAGAGGTGGACACAGGAGGGAACAGGAGCAGGGGCTGGGTGAGGGGAGGGGGGTGAGTTGAGGGAGTGTGGGGGGCTTTGAAGTACCACATCTGTCACACTGTCACC